>JXCR01143938.1:0-11574 GCA_002079205.1 Phalaenopsis hybrid cultivar
CTTCTTTGGTTCCAACAATTTGAACTTTGGCTTTTTCATTAAGTTTCTGAACATCTTCGGCATAACCTCGTCTTTGAAAGAATACACTCTTCTTCTTATCTATGAAAGAGTCAGACCCGTTCTACCTTCTAATCGGTATGGTACTCCCTGGTATGATTGTTGGATGGATTGTCCATACTGTTGTGTTTGTTGTTGAGCATGCTGCAATGATTGCTGGGAATTTTGATGAGAATGTTCTATCTGTATCTTTATTGGATGCTTTCCCTTATTGATAGTTGCCACTATCCCAGAACTCTTCTTGAATGCTCTGGTTTTCCTGAATTTTTCTGCTTTCTCTTGAGAATCCATATGTTTAACTTTCTCTTGTAAATTATTGGCTTTGCTTAGCAACTTCTCGAAGTACTTGATGTTGAGTCCCTTGATAATGAAAGCTACTAGCCAAGTTATTCTTTTGAGTAAAATCTCAATTGCATGTTGTTCTTGTAGTTGAAGTTCACATTTCATGCTATGGTTTCTCTACATCAAGATATAATCCACTAGGGTCTCGTTAGGTCTTCACTTCTTCACAATGAGATCTCCAATAGAAACATGGTGTTGTGCTCCAGAAAATCTCTTTACGAACATATGTTCTAACTCAGTGAATGTCTTCACTGATCCGTTGAGTAACTTGACATACCAATCAAAAGTAATTCCTGACAGGCTGCTGACAAACTGTCGGAATATTAAGGCTTCGTTTCATCTAGTATTGCCACAACTGGCTTGAAAGTGTGCTATATGTTGTCTGGGATACTTAGTCCCGTTGAATAACTTAAAGTTCGGTGACAAAAAAACCATGGGGTAGGGCACTACATCAAACTCCTCCAGGTAAGGTCTACCCCTTAAAATCAATGCACCACCACTAGATTGATCTAAGGCCTCCTAAACCTGTTATTCAACCAATTGTTTGATATCCTTCTGAGGCTTGACATTTTGTGAGGAATCTTTCTTTAGCAGATCCTCTCCATTATCGAAAGCAACTTCTCTTCGTTCATCAATAATATGGATTACCTTAGGCTAGTTAACCCCTAGAGAGGCTACCTATTATGACTGNCCTCCTTTGGACTCTACAACAAATTGTTCTAAATTTCAACCAATCCCCTTTCACACATATACGTATGATCTCATTGAAAAGTCCTACCCTTTGAAACTCCTTGAAGATAATATTTTCTGATTTTTATCGAGAGTTTTCTTAGGTGACTTTGGTCATTTAAGATGTAATTAACTATAGGGGTTTGCCCTTATAGAAAGGGAGTCTTCTTAAGTGACTTTGGTCATTTAAGATGTAATTAACTATAGGGGCTTGCTCTTATAGAAGTTTTCTTAGGTGACTTTGGTCATCTAAGATGTAATTAACTATAGGGGCTTGCCCTTATAGATCTTCTTAGGTGACTTTGGTCATTTAAGATGTAATTAACTATAGGGGCATGCCCTTATAGGAATTTCGGTGACTTTGGTCATTTAAGATGTAATTAACTATAGGGGCTTGCCCTTATAGGAAGCATGTTCTATAGTGGCTTGCCCTTATAGGAAGCATGTCCAACCTTTGAAATTCCTTGAAGATAATATTTCTTGATTTTTATCGAGAGTCTTCTTAAGTGACTTGTCCTACTCTTTGAAATTCCTTGAAGATAATTTTTCTTGATTTTTATCGAGAGTCTTCTTAAGTGACTTTAGTCATTTAAGATGTAATTAACTATAGGGGCTTGCCCTTATAAGAAGCATGTCCAAACCCAGCTATTCTTTGAAGATAATATTTCCTGATTTTTATCGAGAGTCTTCTTAGGTGACTTTGGTCATTTAAAAGCGTTGAAGAGTCCTACCCTTTGAAATTCTTTGAAGATAATTTTTCTTGATTTTTATCGAGAGTCTTCTTAGGTGGCTTTGGTCATTTAAGAATATTTCATGATTTTTATCGAGAGTCTTCTTAGGTGACTTTGGTCATTTAAGATGTAATTAACTACTTTCTTGACTTTTATCGAGAGTCTTCTTAAGTGACTTTGGTCATTTAAGATGTAATTAACTATAGGACTTGCCCTTATAGGAAGCATGTCCGAACCCAGCCTACCCTTTGAAATTCCTTGAAGATAATATTTCCTGATTTTTATCGAGAGTCTTCTTAGGTACTTTGGTCATTTAATATGTAATTAACTATAGGGGCTTGCCCTTATAGGAAGCATGTCCGAACCATTTGGTCATTTAAGATGTAATTAACTATAGGGGCTTGCCCTTATAGGAAGCTTTTCTCGAACCGTCCTACTCTTTGAAATTCCTTGAAGATAATTTTTCTTGATTTTTATCGAGAGTCTTCTTAAGTGACTTTAGTCATTTAAGATGTAATTAACTATAGGGGCTTGCCCTTATAAGAAGCATGTCCAAACCCAGCTATTCTTTGAAGATAATATTTCCTGATTTTTATCGAGAGTCTTCTTAGGTGACTTTGGTCATTTAAAAGCGTTGAAGAGTCCTACCCTTTGAAATTCTTTGAAGATAATTTTTCTTGATTTTTATCGAGAGTCTTCTTAGGTGGCTTTGGTCATTTAAGAATATTTCATGATTTTTATCGAGAGTCTTCTTAGGTGACTTTGGTCATTTAAGATGTAATTAACTACTTTCTTGACTTTTATCGAGAGTCTTCTTAAGTGACTTTGGTCATTTAAGATGTAATTAACTATAGGACTTGCCCTTATAGGAAGCATGTCCGAACCCACGACTTTGGTCATTTAAGATGTAATTAACTATAGGGGCTTGCCCATATAGGAAGCATTTCCAAACCCAGCTTAATATAAACCCTATTTAATTCTTTATATAAAATAGGGGAACTTCTCGGCAAATATAAAGGTTTTACAGACCACTTAGTTTATTTGATTAAGCCTCACCCTCATGTCTTATGTTTATCCTTCGGGATAGATGCAGGATTTGAGGTATAATGCTCTTTCATTTAAACTATGAAAAATATGGGGTCAGTTTGATTTCATATTTTTCTAAAACTAAATATATATGTAAATTAAAATATCCTTCTAAAGCGGACGACGAGATTTCGATCTTGGTGCTGATAGCTTCTTACGGGTAACTCCTCCAAACAAAAATAGTGCCGACAGCTTCTAGCAACTCTGCTAGGGACAAGCTTTTCTCTCCATACAAATCAAGGAATATTATCTTCACACGTCGGTAATGTGTCTGTGTCCCTCTTGGACCAAATTACCCTTCTTTCGTTGGCATACTTAACCCATTTCTATCTTGGAAAAGTACGACTAACTCCTTGGACTTCAGGACCATCTGTTCAACCTTCTTTGAATAGAGGGGTTCAGAAGGCCGTTAAAGACTCTTTAAATTTTTAAACTTTAAATTTTTGTGTGGGGTCTCACCCCCAATAGGTTTTAAAAGGCTAGCAGCCGAAGAAGATGTGTTACCAGAAATCAGGGAGACACTCATTGCCCAAGCTTCCATGGAAGAAGATGCTTCCAAGGACTTTTTAAATCAAAGCCCAGGCTTCCAAGGAGACACCCATTAANTAAATTTTTCTGTGGGGTCTCACCCCCAATAGGTTTCAAAAGGCTAGCAGCCAAAGAAGATGTGTTACCGGAAATCAAGGAGACACTAATTGCCCAGGATTCCATTGAAGAAGATGCTTCCAAGGACTTTTTAAATCAAAGCCTAGGCTTCCAAGGAGACACCCATTAAGGGGGAGCCTCATCAAAATGAAGATGTGTTACCGGAAATTTATTCACTCCTACAAAGGAGTAGATTCCATCCTCTGACGGATACCGATGGATATGAGAGTATCCAAAAAATCGTTGCCGCATTACCACNGGAAATTTATTCACTCCTATGAGGGAGTAGATTCCATCCTCTGACGGATACCGATGGATATGAGAGTATCCAAAAAATCGTTGCCGCATTACCACCACTTCATGGACATGGTGAGGATAGAAAGAAGTTCACTCCTATCACTCGAGTTAGTGCAGTTTTCAAAAGGCTAGCTGCCAAAGAAGGATGTTCAGTTAGCGAGTTACTTAAACGAGTGGGACATGCAATTTTGCCTCGCATGAAGAAGGAAATATTGAAGGAAATCAAATCCGCCATACAGTCCCACAAAACAGCTGGAGTGCCCCCTACTCGTATCCCCGTTTGGTGCCGTTTAGGGAAAAAAAATTGATACTGCAGTAGTTAGTACTGATTATAACGCCACATGGACCACAGGCCGTCGACCGGTTAAGTCGAGACCAAGTCTGAAAGCCTTACCCGTCACTCATTATGGAGATATTTCTACAATCCCAAAGGCAAAGACAAGACGATTACCTAGCACTGTAGTGGGTCTACACCAAGAGGAGCATACTTTCCCTTGACATACTGATGTTTCAACTAAGACATTCCGTCTTGAGACATCATCATCGAATAAGAAAGAGGTATGGGTACCCATGGTCACTGCACCGATACAATCCTGTGGGCACATGGGACAAGAACATGGAATGAAGGCAGGGTCTGAAATATCTGAAATTGTTGCAACAATAGCCAGCGAGATAGAGGAACAAGTAGAGGATGTCCATCAGGGTCCTACAGATCTTAAAGAGATCAAGGAATCAATAATTGAAGAGAAAGTTGAGAAACTCTGGATCGAGATCCCTAAGTTAGCTCGAGAGCATGGAGTTTTTGTTGATAGCAACGAAGAAAATTTTTATTACAATGATTACTCGGAAGAAGATTTCATGGATGTCCATCTAATTGAAATAAGAGCCGCCACATCTGCGTGTGAGGCTCAACCTCACACCGAAGAGAACGCCGTAGATGAGCTGCGTAGGGTTATCCTCCTATCAGGAATGAGCAAGTTGTTCTACTGGAGAAAAGAATAGAAGAAATGACCGCAGCCATGACTGCCATGGCCACTATTCAGGGGCAATCACAAGTACCGCAATTGGAATCTCCAGAGATTAATCAGCCAGAAATCATACACATAACAGATGAAAGAAGACAGCTTGCTTCAGCAGATAGAGACGAGCAACATAGAAAGGATTCTCGATCAGGTGTTATACTAGAAAATGAATTTAGGAAAATGGTTGAACAAGTCAGGGATGCCTTAACCCAATATAAGGGTGGTGCATTGGTTCTAAAGGGTAGACTTTACCGAGAGGAATTCGATGTTGTGGCTTTCCCCAAGGGCTTTCTGGCCCCAAACTTTAAGATATTTGATGGGACTGGGAGTCCCAGATACCATATAAAACATTTCTGAGCCAGCTGTGGCAACACGAGAAATAGTGGAGCTCTACTCTTTCAGTAGTTCGTCAACAGCTTGTCAGGANCAGAAAAGAATAGAAAAAATGACCGCAGCCATGACTGCCATGGCCACTATTCAGGGGAAATCACAAGTACCACAATTGGATTCTCCAGAGATCAATCAACCAGAAATCATACATATAACAGATGAAAGAAGAGAGGTTGCTTCAGCAGACAGAAACGAGCAACATAGAAAGGATTCTCTATCAGGTGTTATACTAGAAAATGAATTTAGGAAAATGGTTGAACAAGTCAGGGATGCCTTAACCCAATATAAGGGTGGTGCATTGGTTCTAAAGGGTAGACCTTACCCAGAGGAATTTGATGTTGTGGCTTTCCCCAAGGGCTTTCTGGCCCCAAACTTCAAGATATTTGATGGGACTGGGAGTCCCAGATACCATATAAAACATTTTTGAGCCAGCTGTGGCAACACGAGAAATAGTGGAGCTCTACTCTTTCAGTAGTTCGTCAACAGCTTGTCAGGAATTTCTTTCGACTGGTACGCTGATTTGCCCAATGGGTCAGTTAAAACTTTTTTTGAGTTGGAACAGTTATTTTTGAAAAGATTCGCCGGAGCACAACATCATGTGCCTATTAGAGAGCTCATGATGGAAAAATAAAAGCCTAGCAAAACTTTAGTGGACTACATTTTGAGGTGGAGAAACCTTAGCATGAAATGTGAACCTCAGCTACAGGAACATCATGCGATTGAGATTCTACTCAAGAGCATAATATTTTTGTTTTTGTTAATTTTCAAAAAGATTTTGATGTTTTAATATTGAGCTTTCGGTATCATTCTTTGTTTGTATGGCTTCTCATCAACCACACAAGAGAG
Organism: Phalaenopsis hybrid cultivar; assembly: GCA_002079205.1. Taxonomy (NCBI): domain Eukaryota; kingdom Viridiplantae; phylum Streptophyta; class Magnoliopsida; order Asparagales; family Orchidaceae; genus Phalaenopsis; species Phalaenopsis hybrid cultivar. Next base: position 6,146 of record JXCR01143938.1, read on the forward strand.
GGCAATTTGATAAATAAGTTGAAACTTGAAAGAAATTTCATTAATCTGCTTCAACTATGAGTTACAGATTGTGTACATGTCGAAGCATCAAAAGACAACATGCTGAACATATCTGAAACATTATATACTGACTACATATCATAAACTAAATACATTTGATACATATGTCATCATATCAAAAAATGGTACAGAAAGTTGTCTGTTGATCATCTTCGGCATGGTGAGCTCCTGATCGAGCTGACCTACTAAGCCACGCTCCAGGATAAGANTTTTTTGTTAATTTTCAAAAAGATTTTGATGTTTTAATATTGAGATTTCGGCATCATTCCTTTTTTGTATGGCTTCTCATCAACCACACAAGAGAGGGCAACTTGATAAATAAGTTGAAACTTGAAAGAAATTTCATTAATCTACTTCAAATATGAGTTACAGATTGTGTACATGTTGAAGCATCAAAAGACAACATGCTGAACATATCTGAAACATTATATACTGACTACATATCATAAACTAAATACATCTGATACATATCTCATCATATCAAAAATTGGTACAAAAAGGTGTCTGTTGATCATCATTGGCATGGTGAGCTCCTGATCGAGCTGACCTACTAAGCCACGCTCCAGGATAAGAATTCCCTTCAAGTGTACTTAGAGGTGCAACCCTCTCATAACTCATATGGCTGCAACTCTTCCAGCTCAGGGTCCAGACGGAACCCTTGTGGTATCTTACAATCTTGCATTCTGCTGAAGGTTACAAAAACTCAGGGAAGTTGCACTCCTGGGATGCAATGTTTAACTAAATTAGCACGATTTCCATCTAAGACCAGCATTGATCCCAATGGCAGCGGAATTTCAACAGACCCTCTGAATTTCCCGGGAGCAATGATATTAATTGCTATTCTGAAGAGTATATTTCTTTTGCTGATGAAAGAAACTATGCAAAAGGTTCTAACAAAGTCATGATGGTCAATATGGGGAGGAATGCAACTTCCTTCATCATAAATATTGATGATGCAACAGTTTGGGATGCAGTCTGGCGGCAGTATACTCCATCGAATTAATCTTTTAACCATTCTCTTTATCACATAAGGTATCAGATCCACCTCATCATATCTTAAGATTCCAGGGGGGTTCCCTTGTCTGTCTTCAATNCATTGGATATTGTTGAGTGATCATCTTTTTCCTCTTCCTCAAGGAATTGTCTTCAGCTCCAATTTTATTAGAGACAGTAATCCTTCTTTTTCTCACCGACTGACAAAATCCATCAGGGGACTTTCATAATTTACATCAACCTGACCAAAGTCAAAATCAAGGTCTATGACACCACCCTGAGATACCCTTTCCTTATTTAGTGTGAGATTTAAGCCATTTTTTAGGGAAAATTTCAGCTTACATTCTGACATTTCTTCTGTAGAAGACAAAAAAACATCAGTGTGCTGACATCTAGCATGAACAAGAACAAAGATGAAGCATCAACAATTTTGATAATTTGAAAATTTCATTTATTCAATTTTATTAATTTTAATTAGATTTAGAAATTAGAAATAGAAAATTAAAAAGAACAATTTCAAAAAAAATTTATTTTATTGAGGTTAATCTATTACAAAATTTTTGACCCAGTCACAGACATTTGGCCAAATAAATAACCCCAAAACTATAAAAATCTTTAAAAGCAAATGTTGATTTCCAGCGGCATCATGTTAGGTAGTATACCTTCAAGTAGCGGCCGTTAACTGGCAACATATGTCTTTCGTCTTGAAAATCCACTAATTAGTAAGATCCTCGTGAGTAAATTTATTCTATGACAAATAGTCCCTCCTAAGTTCGTTCAAATTGTCCAACTATTTTACAGTCTGTAAGAATAGGTCTTTTGAGAACGAGGACTAGATCACCAACTTTAAACGTCCATGGGTGGACCAATTTGTCATGAGCCTGCACCATCCTTGCTTGGTAGAGCCCCTAGTGTTGTTGTGCTTCTAATTATTTTCTCTCAAGACTTTCCATTTATTCAAGTTGAGTTTTGTACTTTCTTTGTTTATGATCTGGTTGGCGACGACAACTCTGAGAGATTGTGTCTGAACTTCTAACGGTAGTACGACCTCAGACCCGTACACAAGCGCATAGGGTGTACATTGAGTGGGATTTCTGAACGTCGTCCGGTAGGCCCATAATGATTCTAATAGTCTGTTATGTGAATCTCTCTTATTTTCATCCAATTTCTTCTTTAAAATTTGTACTAGTGCTTTGTTGAAGGCTTCAGCCAATCCATTTGCACTTGGATAGTAAATTCTTGAGTACCTCCAATCAATCCCATGTCATTTAACAAAATTGTTGATCTTTGTGCTTTTGAAGGCTATCTCATTGTCAAAAATTACTCTGCATGGAACACCAAATTGATAGACTATATTGGTCTTGAAGAATTGCAGAACAAGTTGTGCTATAACCTCTCGTAAAGACACTACCTCTGCCCATTCGGAAAAGTAATCTGTAGCGGCAAAAATGAATCTATTTCCCATAGAGGATGGAGGATCTATCAGACCTATTATGCCCATGCCCCAACAATTGGATGGCCACAAGCAGACAGTTGGGTCAAGCACATTCAGAGGTTGGTGTAAGACCAACTCATGCACTTGGCAAAGGTGACATCTTCTAGTTGTATCCATACAATCAAATATCATTACTAGCCAATAATATCCGAGTTTTTTAATCTTTATCTTCATCTTTGACCTTAACTGGTGAGCACCACAGAATCCGGCATGTACTTTTTTGATAGTATTTTGTGCCTCTGCTCTGCTCAAAAATTGCAACAACATCTGATCAAATGACCTTTTATAGAGAACATCTCTAACTAGAGCGTACGACACAGCTCTTCTTGTTATGTGTTATGCCTCAGATTTGTCCTCCGGCAACTTTCCAGTTTACAAATATTTTAATAATGGCTTACGCCATTCTTTATTGATTTCATCAATTGCAATCATCATTCCTTCTTCTTTTTCAAGCTTGTGCAGATTATTGAGGCCGATTCTAGATAAGACCCACTTTTCTTGTACTGTAATATCAATGGAATCTTCTGCGGGACATGTCAATTCCTTAGCAAGTTTTGCTAGAGCGTCGGCATTGGCATTATCTTTCCGAGGAATCCTATATAGAGTTACATTAGGCATCTGCTCTAACATCTTCATCGCGTACTGATGGTATTCTGCTAACCTTGAAACTTGTTGAATGATAAGTTGAGTCACCATAGATGACAATATCAATTATATCCATTGAGATTACAAATTCCAACCTGGTGATTAACGCTTCATATTCTGGTTCGTTATTTGTATACGGCTCTGTTACCTTTATCTGGTGTGATGAAAACAAACCAATCTCTGCTTTGTCGAGTTTAACTATTTTCGATCCTTTATCCTTCCTGGTTGAAAAAGCTTCATCAAATTACATTTCCCAATGCCTGGCATTGGAGGGTTCTAATTCCAGTATCTGCTCATCTGATAGTTCATCATCGAGTGGGGACCCAGCTGGAAGTGGGTGTGCTTTGAGAAAATCTACTAAATTCTGTCTCTTGATCGCATGGAGAGGAACAAAAGTTTTATCGAATTGCAATAAAATCATCCACCATATTGCTAGACGTCCAAAGTGTGTTGGTCGGGTCATAAAATATTACAAAGGATTAACTTTCAAATTGAGTGTAATCTTATGAGAAAACATGTAATGACTAAGCTTTTGGGTGACAAAAATTAAAGCTAGGCAATGCTTCTCGATAGGCGAATGCTTTACTTCTATGGGTATTAGACGACTACTCAAGTAGTATAGCACATTTTTCTTACCTTCGTCATTGACATAGGCTAATAGGGCTCCAAGAGAGTCATTTACGGTCGCAGTATAAAGTATCAGCAGTTTTCAAAGGATATGGGCTGTCAAAACAGGAGGTGTCATCAAGTATTGTTTAACATCTTTGAAGGCCCGCTGGTATTTCTCTTCACAAATGAATTTGGTATCCTTTTTAATTAATGCTGAAAAGGGCTGACACCTACCTAAGAGATTAGACATAAAACATCTCAAATATGTCAACTTTCCTTGACATGAACGTAGTTGTTTCAAAGTTTTAGTAGGAGCATTTCCAAGATAGCTTTAATCTTATCCGGGTCGACCTCGATTCCCCGATGACGAAGAACAAACCCTAGAATTTTCCCAGAGGTAATGCCAAAGGCACACTTTAAGAGATTTATCTTAAGATTATNATAGCAACAACCATACTAAATGGTTATCCTGCCTTTTCAGTGCATCCACTTTCACCGCTCTGCATATGTTCTTGGTCTCAGTAGAACAGCTTGGCCTTTGGCTTGTGGATCAAATACACAGTCCAAAATCCTCTTCTCATCATTCTCTGAGAAAACTCCAATATAAAGCTCCAAGCCTTCTAATATATTGATGACTTTGCCTCGAACATCTTCAGAGAATTCAAATTCGCTTCGCTTTACTCTGCACATTCTCTCCATGTCAGCAATAGGACTATCATCAAATTGTTGAGGCAGTATTGGCCTTCTTGTCTCAACCTCTTCAACGACCAGTGTCTTCTCTGTATCTGCAGGTAGTGGAATATATGAATCAACATCTGTATGTGCTGCCTCATGACCTCCCACTCTGACTATTGTGAATTCTTGCACTGAACTGTGGTAATTCAAGTGTAGAACATTGCATTATGGGTATTCTACAAATGCTCGTCCGGTATATGCTTCTGTGGGCAGCTCTGCATTACAAATTGGGCAACCCCTATAGGACTCATGGGATATCTCTGTCTACATCAGCTCTGCGGCCGGCTCTAGCTCATCTTCTGTACCTAGTAGACTAGAAGAGATTTCTTTCATAAGTGGTTCATAAATCCTTGCCTCAGGAATTGAGGAAAGCAATTTGGTTTCCTCTCTCTGTTGTCTCCTTTCTTCCCGTAGAAAGGTTTTGTTTTTACGTCAGTTGGTGTTGCGACGTTGCGTTCTTTGAAGTGGTGCGTCAGGCACTCTATCTTCATCTACACCTATTAAATCCCCTGTCATTGCAGTTATTAGAGACTATAGACGATTGGTCCCTTCCATTGGATATTGTTGAGTGATCATCTTTTTCCTCTTCCTCAAGGAATTGTTTTCAGCTCCAATTTTATTAGAGACAGTAATCATTCTTTTTCTCACTGACTGAAAAAATCCATCAGGGGACTTTCATAATTTACATCAACCTGACCAAAGTCAAAATCAAGGTCTATGACACCACCCTGAGATACCCTTTCCTTATTTAGTGTGAGATTTAAGCCATTTTTGAGGGAAAATTTCAGCTTAAATTCTGACATTTCTTCTGCAGAAGAAAAAAAAAACATCAGTGTGCTGACATCTAGCATGAACAAGAACAAAAATGAAGCATCAACAATTTTGATAATTT
>JXCR01143938.1:55594-67826 GCA_002079205.1 Phalaenopsis hybrid cultivar
AGTTGATGATTCTGAATTTTGCATGGTTGTTACTGGTGAGTTAGAAGAGGATTGCCTCAATAAAGAGGATGACTCTACTGATCAACTAATAGAAGATGTTCCTCCATAATTTGAGCAGGAAAATAAATCTACTATGGATGAATTGAAAGAGATTAACCTTGGGATTGAAGAATAACCCCGACCTACATTTATAAGTTCTTTACTCAATGACGAAGAATCTTCAGAATTGATCAAACTAATAACAGAGTTCAAATATTGCTTCGCATGGAGCTATGATGAAATGTCGGGACTATCCGCAGAAGTTGCAGTCCATAAATTCGGAGTACACAAGAATATAACCTTAGTAAAACAAGCTCCCAGGAGAATGCGCCTCGAAATAGAACAAAAAGTAATCGCCGAGGTGAAGAAATTAATAGACACAAACTTTGTAAAAGAGGAACAGTACTCCACATGGTTGGCTAAAATTGTACCTATTAAGAAGAAAAATAGACAGATTCATGTTTGTGTCGACTTCAAAGACTTGAACAAGGCATGTCCAAAAGACGAGTTTCCACTACCCATACCAGAAATGATGGTAGATATCGCTTCAACACATGAAATTTTCTCCTTCATGGACGGATCATCGGGATACAACCAAATTAAGATGGCTCTCAAGGATGCAACACTTACAGCCTTCAAAACAGTGATTGAAATTTTCTGCTCCACAGTGATGTCATTTGGCCTAAAGAACGCAGGAGCAGCATATCAACGAGCAATGACGAAGATTTTTGACGACCTCATCCATAACCAAGTAGAATGCTACGTGTATGATTTTGTCATCAAAAGTAAACAAAAAATAGACCATTTGTATGATCTGAGGATCGTGTTTGAACGATTACAAAGATATAACCTTAAAATGAATCCCTTAAAGTGCGCCTTTGGCGTTACCTCTGGGAAATTTCTGGGATTTGTTGTCTGTCATCAGGGAATCGAGATCGACCCAAATAAAATTAAAGCTATCTTGGAAATGCCTCCTCCTAAAACCTTGAAGCACCTACGTTCTTTCCAGGGGAAGTTGGCATATCTGAGACTCTTTATTTCTAATCTCTCAGGTAGGTGTCATCCTTTCTCGGCATTAATTAAAAAGATCGCCAAATTTATTTAGGAAGAGAAATGTCAGTGGGCCTTTGAGGACGTTAAAAAATATTTAATGACACCTCCTATCTTGGCAGCCCCTATCCTAGGGAAACCTTTGACACTTTTTACCGCGACCCTAGATGACTCTCTTGGAGCGCTCTTAGCCCAAGTCAATGATGAGGGTAAAGAAAATGCACTCTACTACTTGAGTCATCGCCTAATACAACGAAGATAAGGTATCCATTTATTGAGAAGCATTGTCTGGCATTGATTTTTGCCGCTCAAAAGCTTAGACATTACATGCTTTCTCATAAAATTACCCTAATCTCAAAAGTTAATTTGTTGCAATATTTGATGACCAGACAAACACTCTGTGGACGTTTAGCAAGATGGTCAATGATCTTATTACAATTTGATATAACTTTTGCTCCCCTCTATGCTATCATGGGACAGATAATAGCAAACTTTCTTGCTGCACACCCACTATTAGCTGGGTCCTCTCTCAACGACGAGTTACCATACGCGCAAATACTACAAATGGAATTGTTTAGTGTGCAACATTGGGAAATGTATTTTGATGGAGCTTTGTCAGCCAGAAAAGATAAAGGATCAGAGACAATTATATCAGGCAAAGTAGAGATTAGTTTGATCTTTATCACACCAGATAAGGGTATGTTGAGGTTCTCATACCACCTGACAGAGCTGTGCACCAATAATGAAGCCGAGTATGAAGCTTTAATCACCGAATTGGGAATGAAAATCTCAATGGGTATAACAAACATTGCCATCCATGGCGACTCCCAACTCGTCATTCAGCAGGTTGTCAGACAATATAGAATTTTGAAACCAAGATTAGCAGAATACCATCAGTACACGATGAAGCTCCTCGAGCAGATTCCCGATGTGACTTTCTACAGGATTCTTAGGGGAGATAATGCCCATGCCGACTCTCTAGTAAAATTTGCTAAGGTAATGGCATGTCCCCAGAGGATTCTGTTTAAGTCATCGTGCAAGGAAGACGAGTCAGGCCTCAGATCAACCTCTACACTTTACACAAGCTTGGAAAAAAAGAAACCATAAATACAGTTGCAGACATCAACGGAGATTGGCGCAAGCCATTAATAGAATATTTACATACTAGAAAGCTGCCATAAGAGAAGTCTGAAGCACATCATATCACAAGATGGGCTATGTCTTACGCCCTAATGGAAAATGTTCTCTACAGAAGATCATTCGACCAGATGTGGATACGATGTTTGAAAAAAGCCGAAGCACAAAATATTATCAAAGAAGTACATGCGAGAATGTGTGGCGCTCATCAGTCAGGGCCGAAAATGAAAATGAATGTTAAAAGACTTGGATATTATTGGCCAGCAATGATGTCCGATTACATAGATACTGCCAGAAAATGTCACCAATGCCAAGTGCATCGGGTGGTCTTACACCAACCTCCGAATGTACTACACCCAACTGTTGCCTCATGACCATTCGAGTGTTGGGGAATGGACATAATATGTCTGATAGACCCCCCATCTTCCAAAGGACACAGGTTTATATTTGTCACTACAGATTACTTCTCCAAATGGGAGGAGGCAGTACCGTTACGTGAGGTTACAACATAGCACGTCTTTCAATTTTTCAAAAGCCAAATTATCTACCATTTCAGAGTACCACGAAGAATAATTTCTGACAATGGGATATCTTTCATAAGCACAAAAATCAATAATTTTTTTTCAAAAGGCATGGGATAGATTGGAGATACTGTACGATTTACAATCCCAGAGCAAATGGTCTAGCTGNCTGATGCCATTTGCCTTCACTTGCTTTGAATCTTTGAAACTTTGATTGTTTTGGGGTTATTTATGTGGCCAAATGTCTATGACTGGGTCAAAATTTTGTAATTAACCTCAATATATTGAAAATTTCGAGAGAAATTTTTTTTTTCTTTCCTTTCCACTTTTGTGTGTAATGTTCCACAAAAATTAAACAAAATTCATATATAAGTAANCTTTCCTTTCCACTTTTGTGTGTAATGTTCCACAAAAATTAAACAAAATTCATATATAAGTAAACAATTCATTTCACAAAAATAAAATTTACCTCAATAAATAATTTCTTTTGTTCTTGTTCAAGCCAAGTTTCGGCCCACTGACGTTTTTCTTATCGTCTGCAGAAAAATTTCGGGACAGAGGCTGATCTTTTCTTTCAAGGATTGCTGGAGCCTCGCACTAAATGAGGAGATGACGTCGCAGAGTGGTACCATAGACTTCAGCATGGTCTTTAACCAAGTTGACATGGACTATGAAGGTACTCTGATGATTGTAGTCAGCTGCAGAGAAAAAGAGGGATTGCCTTCACTGGTGAGGGAGATTGCCAAAGATAATGCATCACACAAAGGCAAGAATGTGATAATAGAAAAAGATCTGATGGAAGGGCCCAACCATCTGNGATCTTTGTTTTCAAGGATGGCTGGAGCCTCACACTAAATGAGGAGATGACGTCGCAGAGTGGTACCATAGACTTCAGCATGGTCTTTAACCAAGTTGACATGGACTACGAAGGTCCTCTGATGAATGTAGTCAGCTGCAGAGAAAAAGAGGGATTGCCTTCACTGCTGAGGGAGATTGCCAAAGATAATGCATCACACAAAGGCAAGAATGTGATAATAGAACAAGATCTGATGGAAGGGCCCAACCATCTGCCCTCCATGGTAGCTACACCAGTCGGGGGCCTAATAGCTGCCAATAAAAAATGACTGCTAGATACTTCACTTCGTAGGATGCAATGCAGAAACACCAGCCACAAAAACAGAGGGCTTTTCTACGAGAAGAACACAGACATCAGAGAGAAACAAACAACTTACTCACCCCTATTCCTGNGCCAGCCACAAGAACAGAGGGCTTTTCTACGAGAAGAACGCAGACATCAAAGAGAAACAAACAACGTACTCACCCCTATTCCTGAGCGGTATATTTATGATCCAAACATGAAAGAAACTTCTGTCAGCCTGCCCACCACAGATGAAGAATCGGGGTTCGTAACAGAGTCAGAGACACCTTCAACTTTAGATATTTTATATAAGGGTTTCTTGATGTGTATCACTGAGATACCTGCAGGGACATCAGCCACAGGGGCATTTATAGAATACCTGGATTGCAATGTTCTATATTTACAACACTTTAGTACATTGGAAGAGTATACCTCCAGCACCAATGGGTCTCAGACTTTAGATTTTATGATGGATGAGCCACATGTCCTACTGGGGATAGATAAGTATATACCATAGAGCCTAGGGTCGTACATCCCGCTAGATGCCGAGTCTCGTGTTTCAGATCAGCCAGCGCCAGTTTGGGTTCCTGCCAATGTTTAGAGGGAAGAACGCCCGCGACAGCTATCGACTCCTAGTATGATGGAGTACTAAGAAATAAGCAAAGTAAATAAAAGAGAGTTTTAATTTTACGAAGAACTTGAAGGGAGAATCGTCAACATACTGGATGTCCTGGAGCTGTATACCAGGGTTTTCTCCGAGAGTGACAAAAGAAGCATTCTCGACTGCATCTTCGATTTAAGAGATAGAGGCCGAGCAGGCCTTCTCATGGAAAGAACATACACCGAGCCAACGAAATGGATGAGAGAAAAAGGAAAAGTCACCATTCAGTACTGCTGTTGTTATAATTATACAAATGACAAACAGAGAAATCTGTCAAGGATCCTTAGACATGACCAGGTTGATCCACTACCTCCTATAATAAAATGGTTAATCAAGAGAAAGGTTAGATGGAATATATTGCCAGCTATCTGCATCCCAAACAACTGCATCATCAACATATATGATGAGCGAGATTGCATACCTTTTCACATCGATCATCATAATTTTGTAAGACCCTTCTGCACGGTCTCATTTTTAAGCAAGAGCAATATATTATTTATAAAAGAGATTGACATTGTCAGCCCTGGCGAGTTCAGAGGAATTGTAGAGATTCTGCTGCTACTTAGTTTAGTTTTGGTTCCGAAAGGAAATGGGGCATATGTCGCCAAACATTGCATTCCAGGGGTAGGACACCGTAAGGTGTCCGTGACCTTATGTAGGATGGACGACAGCAAAATACAATATGGATTTCAGTCAGACCCCGAACTGGAAGAGCTACTGTCATACGAGTTATGAGAGGGTTGTAGCTCTAAGTACATGCAAACGGAACTCTTATCATGGAGCATGGCTTAGAAGGTCTGCTCGATCAGGAGCTCATCATACTTGATACAGATGGTCAGAGGGTTCACTTTCTTTTTTTTTTACATAGCAACATGGTATGTATCTGATATATTTAGCCTACAATGATTCATGGCATGAGATGTTTTGGATGTACTTCGACATGGACTATATATTATATCTTCTTAGGGATTAGCCTATGTTTGATCTGTGACACCTCTACTGGAGCAGATTAATGGAAATTTCTCTAAAAAATGTGCTTTTTGTCAGTTGTCTTTTTGTGTGATGGATGGAAGCCACAAACCACACGTTGGTTCAGAATTTCAATGAACGAAGAACAAAAAAACAAACCTTTAACAATAAATAAAATTCAAATAAAAATAATCACAAATGAATAAATAACAAAAAAAAATATCTTTTGAAAATCAACCAATTAAAATTAAAATTTTAAAGACATATTTTGAAAAATTAAATGTGATAAAAATAACAAGAAAATAAAATGAATCTGTTGAGGGGATTTTCTCGGTTTTGGAGTTTCTTACTCTTTGTGCGCGCAGCACAACCATCTTTATCTACATTAACTCTCTTCACATTCTCGCGGAATTTTGCATTTTGCACAAAACCCCACAGAACTCTACAAATCTTCTTCAACAAAATCAACCTTTTCACATAACACGTTTCTGCAAATTCAACATCACAAATTCTCTTCACTGTTTTTGTATGACTCTCGGAGTCAATACCCAAATTTTGAATCCCCATCTTCAAGATTGGTATAAGACCCCCTTTAATGGAGCAAGGTATCCTATTCTTAATCCTCGAGGTCGGTCCCTGACTTCTGACTCTATTTTCAAAAATGATAACTAAAATTCAATTCTCATTTCTGAATCAGAACCTAAATTCTGATTCCTACACATATTTTCTTGTCACCTCTTAGGTTGGATGTGAGTCCTAGTGCTTTCCTTCCTAATGTGACACATATATTTTCTTGTTATCTCTTGAGTTGGATGTAAGTCTCAGTGCTTTCCTTCTCAATGTAACACATATTCTCTTGTCACCTCTTGGGTTGGATGTGAGTCCTANGCCACAAACCACACGTTGGTTAAGAATTTCAATGAACGAAGAACAAAAAAACAAACCTTTAACAATAAATAAAATTCAAATAAAAATAATCACAAATGAATAAATAACAAAAAAAATATCTTTTGAAAATCAACCAATTAAAACTAAAATTTTAAAGACATATTTTGAAAAATTAAATGTGATAAAAACAACAAGAAAATAAAATGAATCTGTTGACACGTATATTTTCTTGTTACCTCTTGAGTTGGATGTGGGTCCTAGTGCTTTCCTCCTCAATGTAACAAACATTTTCTTCGTCACCTCTTTGGCTGGATGAGAGTCCTAGTGCTTTCCTTCCCAATGTGACGCATTTATTTTCTTGTTACCTCTTGAGTTGAATGTGATTCCCAGTGCTTTCCTCCTCAATGTAGCAAATATTTTCTTCATCGCTTGAGTTGGATGTGAGTCCCAGTGCTTTCCTCCTCAATGTAGCAGATATTTTCTTCGTCATCGCTTGGGTTGGATGTGAGTCACAATGCTTTCCTTCCTAACGTGATATATTTATTCTCCCTGTCATATGTCAGTTCAAATATAACTCCCCAGTGGTAACTAAAATTGGTACAATCCTTTCTTTCTGGAGACATATCCTTAATGGTTGTCATCTTCTACACTGTTGTTACCCTTTTTAAGCAGGATGTGAGCCTCTGTGTTTTCTATCTCGATTCAGTGCTTTCCCACACAATCCTATTCTTATCTTTTGAAATAAGTTTGAAGACCACCTTAAATGGTTTATAGTAACTGATTCTTATTTCAAGATTGATACCCAAATTTCAATTCACACCTCGGGGTCAAGACTTATATACTGACTCCCATTCTTTATAAATACCTGAAATTTTAAAACTCAAGATTCACTCTCTGAACTCCAGTTAGAGTCTGTACTCCTTAAGTTCAGTCAGATGATCATATGCTAATTCCCCAACAGAAACAAATTACACACCTAACTCTACACATACTTTCGGGTATGTTGACTTAGGCGTTTGTATTAGTTTTTGTTGATCTCATCGGTCAAGGCCAATACACGCGGTGTGCTTGCCCAACACACAACACCTATTAGGGGTCTATTTGTTGACCTCACTTTTGGTTGAGGTTTAGTTTTTCCTCTTTACTAGCCTAAGGTCTAGCTATATGACTTTTCCTATTGACTATTCTTAGAAAACTAGACATGGAACCCTCACCACTAGAAATTTTTGTTGACCTCACTTTTGGTTGAGGTTTAGTTTTTCCTCTTTAGTAGCCTAAGGTCTAGCCATAGACTTTCTTATTGACTATTCTTAGAAAATTTGACAAGGAACCCTCACCATTAGAAATTCCAAACTCTTCTCAACTCAATTTGAAGTTCCACATATTGGTCCTAACCTCTAGCACTTAGTAGGTGGGGTCACTATGAGGGAACTCNGTGACAAATTGGTCCACCCAAGGACATTCAAAGTTGGTGACCTTGTACTTGTGCTCAAAAGGCCTATTCTTGCACGCCGCAAAATAGGTGGAAAGTTTGAGCCAACTTGGGGGGGGACAATTTTTTGTTGAAAAGGTCTACACAGGAGGAGCCTACCAATTAGTGGACTTCCAGGGCAAAAGAGCCATGTTACCAATAAATGGACAATATCTGAAAACCTATTAAGTAACTTGATGCCATTTGCTTTTGCTTGCTTTGAAACCTTGAAACTTTGATTGTTTTGGGGTTATCTATGTGGCCAAATGTCTATGACTCGGTCAAAATTTTGTAATTAACCTCAACATAATGAAAATTTTGAGAAATTTTTCTTTATTTTTTTTCTTTCCTTTCCACTTTTGTGTGTAATGTTCCACAAAAATTAAACAAAATTCATATATAAGTAAACAATTCATTTCACTAAAATAAAATTTACCTCAATAAATATTTTATTTTGTTCTTGTTCATGCCAAGTTTCGGCCCACTGACGTTTTTCTTATCGTCTGCAGAAAAATTTTGGGATAGAGGCTGATCTTTGCTTTCAAGGATGGCTGGAGCCTCGCATTAAATGAGGAGATGACATCGCAGAGTGGTACCATAGACTTCAGCATGGTCTTTAACCAAGTTGACATGAACTACGAAGGTCCTCTGATGATTGTAGTCAGCTGCAGAGAAAAAGAGGGATTGCCTTCACTGCTGAGGGAGATTGCCAAAGATAATGCATCACANGCATACTTGATGTGACCAATCTAGACGAAATCAAAGCTCTATTAGTCCATCATTTGAACCCAATTTTGATTTAGATCAAAACCTCAGTTTTGGGCCCATGACTTGGTTCCGCCAAATTGAACCCATGGCCTACTCCATTTGTTACAATTTATGTTGAAAAACCTTCATAACATACCCATACATCAAAATTGACCTTCAATTAGCATTGGTGAGGCCTCAATTTCATTTTATTTTAACCTAAGTCAAAAAAGCACCAAATTTGCCCCAAATTGGTCATGTCTCAAAACCTCACCAAACTGATGGCCATAGCCCCAAAATTTCCACTCCATTCCTTCATGAAAAATCTTCAAAACATCTCTCTTGATCATTTGAACCATTAAATTTGGACTTAGCCTAAGGCTAGCCCAACCTAGGCTTATGTCTAGCCCAACATGCCCAAATTGACCAAATTTCAAAATCCTTCAAATTGACCCTCCAATTGAACTAAAAATCAATTCATCCCTTCACCAAAAATCTGACCAACAATCATCTACACAATGTTGATAAATTAATTGGGTAAATTGACATGGCTAGCTTAGCTCAAACCCAAGTTTTGATCACTTGGACCCACACTGAACCTATGCATTAAAGGTGGCCTAACTATCCTAAAGTCATCAAATTGATGACTCCACATCCATGAATTGGACCCTATGGACCAGCCTAAACCCCATGAAACCACCTAAGCTAAGCCAAGGACCAAAGGTCCNCGATAAGATCACTCAATAGAGAACCCAAAATGGGGTTTCCATTGGTCCATGTCTTAATGATGGTGGTTGGCACCCTAACTTTACCAAGATATCCAGCCCATCCTTTTGCTCCTAAATTCCCCCAAATTACTTAGATACCCTTGGGACCCCAAATTTGACCAAAATTCCCAAATCTTCCCAATATACCCAAATTGGTGCAAAAATCATTTCAAACACCTTGAAAACACCTAAACTACCCAAAATCACCAAAACTGGCCAAATTACCAAGATACCCCTCCTTACCCCAAAATTCCAAAAATTCCAAAAAAATCCCATAAATTCCCAAAACCCCTCAAATATTCCCAATTTCATTTTGTCAACTACCACATGACCCTATTTGGCCAATTTTTCCATATTTGGTCAAAGCCACTAAATTACCCTTTAAAGGCCCATATTTTCCTCAAATCACCCCAAATGTTTATCAAATTGGTCTCAATTTACACCAATTTCAACTCTAAACTCAAATCCACTCTTGATGTGACCAATCTAGACCAAATAAAAGCTCTATTAGTCCATCATTCGAACCCAATTTTGATTTAGATCAAAACCTCAGTTTTGGGCCCATGACTTGGTTCCGCCAAATTGAACCCATGGCCTACTCCATTTGTTACAATTTATGTTGAAAAACCTTCATAACATACCCATACATCAAAATTAACCTTCAATTAGCATTTTTGAGGCCTCAATTTCATTATATTTTAACCTAAGTCAAAAAAGCACCAAATTTGCCCCAAATTGGACATGTCTCAAAACCTCACCAAACTGATGGCCTTAGCCCCAAAATTTCCACTCTATTCCTTCATGAAAAATCTTCAAAACATCTCCCTTGATCATTTGAACCATTAAATTTGGACTTAGCCTAAGGCTAGCCCAACCTAGGCTTATGTCTAGCCCAACATGCTCAAATTGACCAAATTTCAAAATCCTTCAAATTGACCCTCTAATTGAACTCAAAATCAATTCATCCCCTCACCAAAAATCTTACCAACAATCATCTACACAAGGTTGATAAATTAATTGGGTAAATTGACATGGCTAGCTTAGCGCAAACCCAAGTTTTGATCACTTGGATCCACACTGAACCTATGCATTAAAGGTGGCCTAACTATCCTAAAGTCATCAAATTGATGACTCCACAGCCATGAATTGGACCCTATGGACCAGCCTAAACCCCATGAAACCACCTAAGCTAAGCCAAGGACCAAAGGTCCCCTAAATGAAGGGATTTAATACCATATTTGCTTAAGCCTTGGATATTTTTGCCAAAACAAATCCTAAAATCATTAAGTTGTTGTGTATATTCCCCTGGTTCACCTGATCTCCCTAGCCACCTCCCCTGGCAGACCAGCCAGCCTAGTGGCCAAAAAATGGTCAAACCGAGAGACACTTACATGGGATTAAAACCAATTCAAACCTAGAGGCCACCTCATCCAAATTGAAGGTNATGTATATTCCCCTGGCTCACCTGACCTCCCTAGCCACCTCCCCTGGCAGACCAGCCAGCCTAGTGGCCAAAAAATGTTCAAACCGAGAGACACTTACATGGGATTAAAACCAATTCAAACCTAGAGGCCACCTCATCCAAATTGAAGGTTAGAGCCTCTCTGCCCTCCACGTAGGCAGCACATTTCACCCCCTAATTGGCCATAGCAGCAAGCCTAAGGCCATTTTTATAAAATGCTCCCCTTCACAGTCATGGAGGGAAAGCTAAAAACTCCTCTAAGATACTTCCCCAAATTGACCCCAAAGCCTCTTTGGGACCTCCTTAGTTCAGCCAAACCACCACATTGCCCTGAATCCCCTTGTCAGAGCCCAAATTTTTTAGCTCAAAACCTTGCCGGAGTCAGGACAAAGCTCTCCACACCTCTAAACTGAACCAAACTCAAATTAAACTCACCCACACCTTCACCACATTGAGAGAATCCAAAGCCATATCAAATCCCCCTTCCACATAGCCCCTAATATAGCTCTAGATCAACACCTGAAATCAACTTTTGTCAAATTTGGGTCTAGACAATTCACCATAGCAAGAGGCTTAATCCTTAGCTTCTTTGAACACCAAGAAACTTGTCAAAACTCTCTGATCGAAGCTTCCCTTCTCAGAGCCAAAGTATTGAGCCTCTCCTCCTCCCGAGCCTATTTTGATTCTCCATTTAATTACGCTTAATTTAATTATATGATTGCCGTATGGATATGTTCGTCTCACTTAGATGTGTCCATAGGATCAAATTCAAGGTGATTTGGTTGAGTCTAGGTTGAGATGTTATAGTTTTAGTGTGGACGGTCATGAGATCATTCTATCGGGGACGATGATGGGGAGCCGTCTGATCGCGCGTGTATCAGATGGACGGAGGAGATCGAGCCGGACAACACTTCCTTAAATGAATCGCGGGCCAAGTCAGTGGCTATATGGATGGAGAAGTCCAACTAGAGCGCGCCAAGCATGCTTTCGGAGCCGCCTAGGATACAGTCAGCGCCGCGCATTTAAATAGAAAAATAGGGATTTTCTTATTTAAATAAATAGCCCTAGCTTTAAAAATTCTTATTTTGGTGTAGAAAAATCATAAAAATAAAATAAAAATACAATTTTTCTTAGTGAATAGAGGAGAACAATTGACAATGATTTGGAGTCCATTTGAGGCATATTTTATTTTTAATTAATTAAAAATTGATTTGGATGTTTTGATTCTCCATGCATGTAGTAATATCACCTTAGCTTGAAATTTTAGTATGATGTTGCCTCTATCTTAGGGAACATTCCCTGATTTTTTCAATGTCAGAGGAGGTCCCTAGACAGAGAATCATATTTTTCAAGTATATGTGCATTAATTGATTAAAACTATC
>JXCR01143938.1:67916-87339 GCA_002079205.1 Phalaenopsis hybrid cultivar
AGAGACACTTACATGGGATTAAAACCAATTCAAACCTAGAGGCCACCTCATCCAAATTGAAGGTTAGAGCCTCTCTGCCCTCCACGTAGGCAGCACATTTCACCCCCTAATTGGCCGTAGCAGCAAGCCTAAGGCCATTTTTATAAAATTCTCCCCTTCACAGTCATGGAGGGAAAGCTAAAAACTCCTCTAAGAGACATCCCCAAATTGACCCCAAAGCCTCTTTGGGACCTCCTCAGTTCAACCAAACCGCCACATTGCCCTGAGTCCCCTTGTCGGAGCCCAAATTTTTGAGCTCAAAACCTTGCCGGAGTCAGGACAAAGCTCTCCACACCTCTAAACTGAACCAAACTCAAATTAAACTCACCCACACCTTCACCACATTGAGAGAATCCAAAGCAATATCAAATCCCCCTTCCACATAGCCCCTAATGTAGCTCTAGATCAACACCTGAAATCGACTTTTGTCGAATTTGGTTCTAGACAATTCACCATAGCAAGAGGCTTAATCCTTAGCTTCTTTGAACACCAAGAAACTTGTCAAAACTCTCTGACAGAAGCTTCCTTTCTCAGAGCCAAGGTATTGAGCCTCTTCTCCTCCTGAGCCTATTTTGATTCTCGATTTAATTACGCTTAATTTAATTATATGATTGCCGTATGAATATGTTCGTCTCACTTAGACGTGTCCATAGGATCAAATTCAAGGTGATTTGGTTGAGTCTAGGCTGAGATGTTATAGTTTTAGTGTGGACGGTCACGGGATCATTCTATCGGGGACGATGATGGGGAGCCGTCTGATCCCGCGTGTATCAGATGGACGGAGGAGATCGAGCCGGACAATACTTCCTTAAATGAATCGCGGGCCAAGTCAGTGGCTATATGGATGGACAAGTCCAACTAGAGCGCGCCAAGCGTGCTTTCGGAGCCGCCTAGGATACAGTCAGCGCCGCGCATTTAAATAGAAAAATAGGGATTTTCTTATTTAAATAAATAGCCCTAGCTTTAAAAGTTCTTATCTTGGTGTAGAAAAATCATAAAAATAAAATAAAAATACAATTTTTCTTAGTGAATAGAGGAGAATAATTGGCAATGATTTGGAGTCCATTTGATGCATATTTTATTTTTAATTAATAAAAACTGATTCGGACGTTTTGATTCTCCATGTAGTAATATCACCTTAGCTTGAAATTTTAGTATGATGTTGCCTCTATCTTAGGGAACATTCCCTGATTTTTTCAATGTCAGAGGAGGTCCCTAGACAGAGAATCATATTTTTCAAGTATATGTGCATTAATTGATTAAAACTATCTTGGAAATTAGCAAGTTGCTTAGAAAAATCGAACAAAATTTTGAAAGGTTTATAATGACCAGAGAGCCTTTAAGAAAATGTCTCATGAGCCAAGTCATTCAAAATACACCTAATTATTACAAACCTTAAATCTCTAAGATAATTAATTCTGAAAGATACAAACAACAAAATGGTTGATTTTTGATCTATACTATTGTTTAGGATCCAAAGAACTCTCCATAAAAATCTCAAAGTATTTTAAGTCCATTTGATGACCTAAATTGATTTTTCAAGTTAAATATCTTTTTTGGCACTTAAATAATTTTTAGATAATCAAAATATAACTCAAAAATTTATGAAAACTTATTTTTGGAGTTCTCTGTGATCAGGGGAATTTAATAAAATTAAAATCATATTTAAAATAAATACTTGATTTTTAGCTTATTTAATCCTTGAAAATGACAAAAATAATAAAATTCATAGAAATGTTCTAAATTACTTCTTAAGCACTTAGGAACAATTAGGATATTTTTCGAAATTTTCTATATAAAGATAATGAATTTTAAAGCTTAAAAAACAAATTTTAAAGGCTAAAAATAGGTTCACTAAAAATAATTCCAATATATGAAATAAAACTCAAAAAAACATAAAGTTTTCTCCTTTGAGTTCTCTGACCTCAAGAAGATTTTTCAAAATTATAAAACTTAATTTTCCCCATTTAAAATATTTTATATTTAATAAGCACCCCAAAATTTAAAATAATTCTTAAAATTCAATTAAAACTCTAAAAATCATGAAATTTTGTCTAAGGGCTTCTCTAGCCAAGTTTTACCTCCAGTAAAAAAATTAAAAAAATTAGGCTTTGCCTTGGTCAAGTTATGAAATTTTCTTTGAAAAATCCTTTTTTTTCATGAAAATAATTATATAAATTAAATTAAATTTTCCAAAATTACATTTTCTCCTCTGATGTCTTAANATAAATTTCTAAAAATCATGAAATTTTGTCCAAGGGCTTTTCTAGCCAAGTTTTACCTCCAGTAAAAAAACTAAAAAAATTAGGCTTTGCCTTGGTCAAGTTATGGAATTTTCTTTGAAAAATCCTATTTTTTCATGAAAATAATTATATAAATTAAATTAAATTTTCCAAAATTACATTTTCTCCTCTGATGTCTTAACTAACCCATTAATAAGGTAAGATAAAAAATTTGAAAGTCATTTGAATTGAATTTGATGAATTATTAAATGTTAGAGCCTTAGGGGCAAATGTGTAACTTTGGAAATTTAGCCTTAACTAACATTTAAGCTTAATTCAATGAGGGAAATGGGCAACCTCTGATCTTAATCAGTTTATTTGGATGTTTGAAACACAAGGGGATAATTTGTAGAAACCAACCTCACTTTCTTAATTGAAAAGATAAGTTAAAAAATTTATAGATTATTAAAATTTNATTTGGAAATTTAGCCTTAATTAACATTTAAGCTTAATTAAATGAGGGAAATGGGCAACCTCCGATCTTAATCAGTTTATTTGGATGTTTGAAACACAAGGGATTAATTTGTAGAAACCAACCTCACTTTCTTAATTGAAAAGATAAGTTAAAAAATTTATATTAAAATTTGGAAGTTTATTAAAATAAAATGAACTCAAGACTTAGGGATATGACTTTTGAAGTCAATAATNAGCCAAACATTAAAATAGCTTGGGAAGTCACCGAGGTTCTCCTCTAGATCCATGACATCCTCTAATTCTTCCTCCTTTGGACTCTACAAAAAAATGTTCCAAATTTAAACCAAGCCCCTTTCACACCTCTACGTCCGATCTCATTGAAAAGTCCTGCTCTTTGAAACTCCTTGAAGAAAATATTTCTTGATTTTTATCGAGAGTCTTCTTAGGAGACTTTGGTCATTTAAGATGTAATTAACTATAGGAGTTTGCCCTTATAAGAAGTGTCTGAACCCAGCGTAATAGAAACCTTATTTAATTATTTATATTAAATAGGGAAACTTGTAGGCAAATATAAAGGTTTTGCAGACCAAACAAACGTCACATGTTTCTTAGTTTATTTGATCGAGCCTCATCCTCAAGTCTTGTGTTTATTCTTTGGGATAGATACAAGATTTGAGGTATAATACTTTTTCATTTAAACTATGAAAAATATGGAGTCAATTTGAACTAAATATATATGTAATTTAAACTGTCCTTCCGAAGCGGGCGAATGGATTTTGATCCCGGTGACTGACAGCTTCTTACGGGAAACTCCTCCAACCAAAAATAGCGCCGACAGTACCCAATATATCTTTATAGTGATTTGTTAGAAATTGGAAGTAAGTTAGTGAGATGCGATGAGATGGAGGATAAATATACCTCATTTGACTTGTTGAACATTTTTATATTCCAATGTTGATACATGTTATGCTAGTTAGAATTTGGTTTAGTTAATTTTAATCTAGGATGTTTATTTTAGATTTACTTTCTACTACATGTTTTCTACCCTGATAAATAATTGTAGATGTTTATGATAGACATTTGTGGCAGATAGAATTTCTGAACTTTTTTTTCCTACTTATATATTTTGTACTAAATGTTATATATTTTAAAAAATCAAGTTTAGGGGTAGGAATAAAAATAAAATTTTAAATTGAGTATACTTAATTTTAGTTTAATATTATTGCAAGCATGTTTTAGGCTATATTTACTTTTTCCTGCATTCATTCTATCCTGATTTTGCATGTATATGAATTTGATAGGATATTGTAGTAGTAAGTAGATTCAACTTTCACATTTTTTTTCTGCTACATTTTATGGAATTGATTGCAAGAAAAATTTAAAAATTTAAGTTGAGGGAAGAAAATTTTCTTTAAAAAGATGAAACTAAATTTTATTTGTCCTCAATTAGCTATATTTAAAATTTTAATTTATCACGACCTTTGGTATTAGAGGCTAACTTTTGATAACTATATTTGTGTTTCTAAATATATAGTAGACTTAAGTAAAAGTTTTCAATAATGAATTTTGATTCTAGAATTAAGATACTTGGTCGAAAGAATAAGACTATGCTTTTTCTATTTAAAGTAAAGAAAATTATATTTTTGAAGTATTAAAAATCTTAGAGTTTCATGTAAGAAGAATAAAATGAAACTTTATGAAAAATCTTCAAAGATAATATGAATTTATAAAGTAAAGTAATGTGAAAAGTTTTTAACTTTAAGAAGAAAATAGTGAAGTTCAAAATTATTAAAAGCTATCCAGCTATATTAATCCTCACAAAAAAAAGAAAAAAAAAGAAAGGATTAAAAATCATCCTAAAAGAAAAATAAAAGAAAAAGAAAAGAAAAGTATGAGAGGAGAAGCTTGAGGAGATGCCTAATAAAAGAATTGGCTTCACTTGAATCAACTTGAGGAAGAAGGCTTTATTACATTTTCTAAACTTGTATTTAAGTATTAGTATCCTTACTAATAAAGTTCTCATGAAGTTCTTTTTCATATGGATTTCTTAGTGACTTTAATATGATAAATTACAATTCTTCTTGAATTGAATAGAGAATCAAAAATCTTAGACTAGACTACTAGATGTTCTTAAGCTTTTAGTTTTGACTTAAGTGGTTAAAAATTTTTCTTAAGTTGTACTATTATATTTAGTAGACCAAATTATAGAAATTTAGAAGTTAAACTCTCTACCATTAGTCATAACTTTTATGTAGTAAATGTGTTACTTGAGGACAAGCAACAGTTAAGTTTGGGGAATTTTGATACACCTAAAAAAGGTTCAATTTCATATGCTTTTAATACCTATATTTGGTGATTTTCAATGATATTACACTTTGAAAGAAGTTATTTTATATATTTTTGGTTTCAGTTATAGAAAATGGAGTTTTGGAGAAAAATTGACAAAAATGGTGCAATTTGGAGCAGAAACGAGCAAGAAAGAAAATTATGTCCTAGCACATTTTGATATATCTTTCTATGCTTAATATATTTTACACTTCTCACACCTTTTTGAATAAAATTATACTTTAAAGGAAGGTTGTTTTTATGCTTATTTTGTAGGTATATCTTTTAGGAGCGCAACACAACTGAAACGGGGCGAAACCGAGCTAAAATAGAGCCAAACGAAGCAAAATGGTGGTGTTGTGCAGGGTGGGCACCGATGACACCAAAACCGGCATTGACAGCGCAATAGTGCAGAAAACAACACCAAAACAGTGTCAACAGCCCCCAAAAATGGCGCCGACAACGTACGAGATGGTTTGGATGTGATCTTGGGTGAATTTCTAAAGATTCAATGTATTTGGACGCTTTTTAGAAGACTTAATGTATTCAGACATCTCTTGGGAAATTTGCCCCTACACTATAATAGAGTGCTTTTAAGTCAGAAAAGGTGGTGTGCATGAGTGAAAAAATGTGGAGAATGTTTGGAGATCTTAAAATAGGAGTTGAAATATAGATTTCTTCTTTTTTGGAGAGATTAGTGAGGGGATTCTAAGAGACTCTGTAAGCGAATGTTCTAGCATTGCATGGATCAGCGAGAGACTTCGTGGACGAGATTTTCATCTTTCTTTCAAGAGGAAAAAGCTAAGTATTGTGTTCCTCATTATCATACGATTTTGTAAACACCTATCTAGTGGATTTGCTTTGATTTAATGAAGTTTTTTGTTATGTTATCTTCGCGCTTTTGTGATGTGTTTCTCTTACTCTTTCTTTTTTTGGAAATAGTGGCATGAGAAGATCATATCATTATTTTCCTTTTAATTTTCTTTTGCAATGAGTAGGACTCATGTTTAGGATATTGGGATGCTTGCTATAAGAAGTTTTAATTATAAATTGTGAGTGTTTTTTAACTCCGCTTTTAATTTACTTTTCGATCTGACCAATTGAATTGTTAAAATATATTGTGAAACCTATGATTTGNTAATCTAGGATGTTTATTTTAGATTTACTTTCTACTACATATTTTCTATCCTGATAAATAATTGTAGATGTTTATGATAGACATTTGTGGTAGATAGAAATTCTGAACTTTTTTTTCCTACTTATATATATTGTACTAAATGTTATATAATTTAAAAAATCAAGTTTAGGGGTAGGAATAAAAATAAAATTTTAAATTGAGTATACTTAATTTTAGTTTAATATTATTGCAAGCATGTTTTAGGCTATATTTACTTTTTCCTGCATTCAATCATGATTTTGCATGTATATGAAATTGATAGGATATTGTAGTAGTAAATAGATTCAACTTTTACATTTTTTTTCTGCTACATTTTATGGAATTGATTGCAAAAAAAATTTATAAATTTAAGTTGGGGGAAGAAAACTTTCTTTAAAAGAATGAAACTAAATTTTATTTGTCCTCAATTAGCTATATTTAAAATTTTAATTTATCACGACCTTTGGTATTAGAGGCTAACTTTTGATAACTATATTTTTGTTTCTAAATATATAGTAGACTTAAGTAAAAGTTTTCAATAATGAATTTTGATTCTAGAATTAAGATACTTGGTCGAAAGAATAAGACTATGCTTTTTCTATTTAAAGTAAAGAAAATTGTATTTTTGAAGTATTAATAATCTTAGAGTTTCATGTAAGAAGAATAAAATGAGACTTTATGAAAAATCTTCAAAGATAATATGAATTTATAAAGTAAAATAATGTGAAAAGTTTTTAATTTTAAGAAGAAAATAGTGAAGTTCAAAATTATTAAAAGCTATCCAGCTATAGTAATCCTCACAAGAAAAAGAAAAAAAAAAGAAGAAAGGATTAAAAATCATCCTAAAAGAAAAATAAAAGAAAAAGAAAAGAAAAGTATGAGAGGAGAAGCTTGAGGAGATGCCTTATAAAAAAATTGGCTTCACTTGAATCAACTTGAGGAAGAAGGCTTTATTACATTTTCTAAACTTGTATTTGAGCATTAGTATCCTTACTAATAAAGTTCTCATAAAGTTCTTTTTCATATGGATTTCTTAGTGACTTTAATATGATAAATTACAATTCTTCTTGAATTGAATAGAGAATCAAAAATCTTAGACTAGACTACCAGATGTTCTTAAGCTTTAATTTTGACTTAAGTGGTTAAAAATTTTTATTAAGTTGTACTATTCTATTTAGTAGACCAAATTATAGAAATTTAGAAGTTAAACTCTCTACCATTAGTCATAAATTTTATGTAGTAAATGTGTTACTTGAGGACAAGCAACAGTTAAGTTTGGGGAATTTTGATACACCTAAAAAAGGTTCAATTTTCATATGCTTTTAATACCTACATTTGGTGATTTTCAATGATATTACACTTTGAAAGAAGTTATTTTATATATTTTTGGTTTCAGTTATAGAAAATGGAGTTTTGGAGAAAAATTGACAAAAATGGTGCAATTTGAAGCAGAAACGAGCAAGAAAGAAAATTATGTCCTAGCACATTTTGATATGTCTTTCTATGCTTAATATCTTTTACACTTCTCACACCTTTTTGAATGAAATTATACTTTAAAGAAAGGTTGTTTTTATGCTTATTTTGTAGGTATATCTTTTAGGAGCGCAACACAACTAAAACGGAGCGAAACGGAGCTAAAATAGAGCCAAACAAAGCAAAATGGTGGTGTTGTGCAGCGTGGGCACCGATGGCGCCAAAACCGACATTGACAGCGCAATAGTGCAGAAAACAACACCAAAACAGTGTCAACAGCCCCCAAAAATGGCGCCGACATTGTTCGAGATGGTTTGGATGTGATCTTGGGTGAATTTCTAAAGATTCAATGTAGACGCTTTTTGGAAGACTTAATGTATTCAGACATCTCTTGGGAAATTTGTCCCTACACTATAATAGAGTGCTTTTATGTCAGAAAAGGTGGTGTGCATGAGTGAAAAAATGTGGAGAATGTTTGGAGATCTTAAAATAGGAGTTGAAATGTAGATTTCTTCTTTTTTGGAGAGATTAGTGAGGGGATTTTAAGAGACTCTGTAAGCGAATGTTCTAGCATTGCATGGATCAGCGAGAGACTTTGTGGACGAGATTTTCATCTTTCTTTCAAGAGGAAAAAGCTAAGTATTGTGTTCCTCATTATCATACGATTTTGTAAACACCTATCTAGTGGATTTGCTTTGATTTAATGAAGTTTTTTGTTATGTTATCTTCGCGCTTTTGTGATGTGTTCCTCTTACTCTTTCTTTTTTTTGGAAATAGTGTCATGAGAAGATTATATCATTATTTTCCTTTTAATTTTCTTTTGCAATGAGTATGACTCATGTTTAGGATATTGGGATGCATGCTAAAAGAAGTTTTAATTATAAATTGTGAGTGTTTTTCAACTCCGTTTTTAATTTACTTTTCAATCTGACCAATTGAATTGTTAAAATATATTATGAAACCTATGATTTGGGACATGAAGTATGAGTTCTACAACAGAGTGAGGATCACATTTAAGTTCATGAAGGAGAATTTTGTTGATGAGATTAAGTGAAACTAAATCGGGACATATACTTTGTTGGGTATAAAATTTGAGATTTCTAGGCTCACAGACTAAAAATCCCCAATTCGATCTTAGTGTTTAAAAACTAAAGCAAGAGTTAGCTTTCAGAAGAAGGGAAGAGAGAGCTCTAGAGTGGGAGCCAGTATCCTCTTAGCCTAGACACAGATTTAGGGACTAAACCTAAGATTAGCGAATGATTTTCTATAACACTGAATCAGGTCAGAGAATTAAAACTACTCCTATTTGACACATACAATAATTAATGTATCTTATTCCCTTACATTACCCAATTCGCTACATAAGTATAATAGTTTGTAACATCTTAAAGTCCTCCAAACCAACTCATCTAGAAAGGGTTATCTTATAGAACTAATATTTACATTTAGGAATAGTTACTATCCTTACATTTAACATTCTTTTTTA
The DNA here is from genome assembly GCA_002079205.1 of Phalaenopsis hybrid cultivar. Lineage (NCBI taxonomy): Eukaryota > Viridiplantae > Streptophyta > Magnoliopsida > Asparagales > Orchidaceae > Phalaenopsis > Phalaenopsis hybrid cultivar. Next base: position 77,092 of record JXCR01143938.1, read on the forward strand.
GGAGTAGTTGTTAGATAAAACACCATTTTAATCGACATTCCAAACTAAGGACTAATAGTAGTAGACTAAAATTTGACTAAGTACATCTTTCCTCGTATCCACGTGGGATCATTATTCGAGGCTTAATAAAAAAGTCCTATATTACTTGAAGCAATATGTACACTTCTGTAGAACCCATATTGTATGAACTATTTGTTATATTTTATAACATTTCAATTTTGCACATTAACTACTTAATATAAATTGGGTCAAGTTATTAGCTATATTTTGAATACTAAATTACTGCGTAATTTCATGACTGGTCATGTTTTTGGCACTGTACCAAGGATTTAAATTGACATAAAACACACAAAAAAATAACACATGCTATGGGCGCAAAAGTTTGGAAACTTTGGGTACCCACACGCTCTTTCTCGACGATGATGCCTTGAGATGGGGTATCTCAACAGAGGCATTGACATGTCGGAGAGAAGTGTGCTCCCCTCGATATGAACCAAACACAATGCCGGGTAATTTTTCCATCTTTTCCCTGTTTGAGGCATTCTTATGGGTAACAATCAGTTGAATCCTTGGACCTAGACGTGACTTAACTGGTCGACGTCCTGCAGAACTTGGAATGACAGAGGTAACAAAATCTATAGTTGTAATAGTAGCATCAAATCGGCTTCCCAGACGAATTCTGACAGGAATACGGGCTAGGAAAGCTTCAGCTAACCTGTGGGACCGTCGGGAATTTCTTACATCCTTTAGAATTTCTCTCTTCATTCAAGTGGATACTGCACATCCCACGTCGGTTCTTTATCTGTGATCGAGTCAACGATACAGACTTTGAACTCGAACCAATCACAAACACTGACGGAGGGATGGTAAATACCTTAATTTCATCTTCTACGATCATAATCTCCTTTCCTTTAGCAGAATATGGAACAACAGACTTGACAGGTGCTGGAGGAGTAGTAGTTTTCACCTTTTTACATGAAGGGAGTTCTTGGGGACAGTTTAGGTTAAATTCAGTAAAGAGCTTCTGAACTTCCAGAGCGGCGACCTTCACTACAACGAAAACCTTTCCGAGTATGAATTTAAGTTCATCAAATTCAGTCCCAAACTTGATGATGGGAACGACACTACGAGCATTGCGGCTTGTTGGCAAATTGCAAGAAAAATTGAGCGTTGGGAATGTCATTGTAGCAGCTTCAAAAAGAAAGCTCTGGAGTTAGTTATTTGGCTAGAACCTTGTAATTCTAGTGCGAACACTAAAAATTAACAAAGGCCGATCAATGGACTGGGCAAATTTTTATTTTATTTTTTGTTTTGTAAGTGTTTAAAATTTAGTAAAAATAATTTGAAAGTAGAAGGATTTACTTAATTAAATAGGAAAGAGCAGGTGCAGCACCACACAACTTGATTTAATTTGCAAAATAACAAATAAGGCTTGAAGGGGAAAGTGAAGTTTAGGACCCAGTGCGGAACTAACTTCACAACGCACAATGCCCATGCAGAATTAGTCCACCAACACACCTATTGGGGGACCAACCCCACTCAAAGATTAAAAGTATTTAAAGGCCTTCTGAATCTCCCTGATCAAAGGTAATTGAACAGACGGTCCTGAGTCAAAAAGAACTCACCGTACTTACCCAAGAAAGAAATAGGTGAAGCATGACAATTGAAGAAGGGAAATTTGGTTCATGAGGGACATGAACACATTACCGATATATGAAGATAATATTCCCTGATTAAGATGGAGAGAGAAGCAGTTTCCCAGCGGAGTCGCCAGAAGTTGTCGGCACTATTTTGGTTAGGGGGTTGTAAAGTTGTCGGCTGCTAGAAAGGATATCTTAACACCCTTTTTAATTTAATTTAATACATATATAATTTAAAAAAATAGTATTTTAATTTTTTGAAAATATAAAACTACATCAATCTCATATCCCCAATTGTTTATAAATACCGTAAGTAGTGCATCTATCCCGAGGGATAGATACATTACTTACTGGTGAAAGCTCGATTAAATAAACTAAATATTATATGACATCCATTTAAGTTCGTGAGACCATTTTATTTATAAGACGACAAATTCCTTTATTTAATATGAAGAATTAAAAAGGGTTTATATTAAACTAGTTTCGAAAATACTTCCTATAAGGGCAAGCCCCTATAGTTAATCACATCTTAGATAACCGAAGTCACCTAAAAAAACTCTCGATAAAAATACCGAGATATTATCTTCAAAGAGGTCAAAGGATTAGGACTTTTTAAGAAAGTTGTATAAGAAAGTGTGAAAGGGGAATGACTCAAGTTTGGAACATTTATTGTGGAATCCAAATGAAGAAGAACAAGAGGATGTCATAGATCCAAAGGAGAACCTTGATGACTTCTCAAGCTATCCTACGGTTTGGCTTTAATTTTAAAGAGAGATTATTTAATTGTTTCATCCTGCAAATCTTATTAATTAGGACTTAGATTTGTGTGAAAGGATCACACAATCAGCCTGCAACTGGTGAGGATTTAGGTCGTGACAGACGAAAACCGCAGAATCCTAAGGAAAGTTAGGGCTTAAATTGTATAGCAGAGCTATATAAAGACCTAAAAATAAATTGAGGATTTATGTTGCATAATAAAACACCCTTGAATTCCTATAATTNGGAAGGGAAGAGAGAGCTCTAGAGTGGGAGCCAGTATCCTCTTAGCCTAGCCACATATTTAGAGACTAAACCTAAGATTAGCAAATGATTTTCCATAACACTGAATCAGGGCAGAGAATTAAAACTACTCCTATTTTGCACATACAATATTTAATGTATCTTATTCCCTTACATTATCCATTCGCTACATAAGTATAATAGTTTGTAACATCTTAAAGTTCTCCAAACCAACTCATCTAGAAAGGGTTATCTTATAGAATTAATATTTACATTTAGGAATAGTTACTATCCTTACATTTAACATTCGTTTTTAGGAGTAGTTGCTAGATAAAACACCATTTTAATCGACATTCCAAACTAAGGACTAATAGTAGTAGACTGAAATTTGACTAAGTACATCTTTCCTCGTATCCACGTGGGATCATTATTCGGGGCTTAATAAAAAAGTCCTATATTACTTGAAGCAATATGTACACTTGTGCAGAACCCATATTGTATGAACTATTTGTTATATCTTATAACATTTCAATTTTGCACATTAACTACTTAATATAAATTGGGTCAAGTTATTGGCTATATTTTGAATACTAAATTACTGCGTAATTTCATGACTGGTCATGTTTTTGGCACTGTACCAAGGATTTAAATTGACATAAAACACACAGAAAAATAACACATGCTAGGGGCGCAAAAGTATGGAGACTTTGGGTACCCACACCCTCTTTCTCGACGATGATGTCTTGAGATGGGGTATCTCAACAGAGGCATTGACATGTCGGAGAGAAGTGTGCTCCCCTCGATATGAACCAAACACAATGCCGGGTAATTTTTCCATCTTTTCCCTGTTTGAGGCATTCTTATGGGTAACAATCAGTTGAATCCTTGGACCTAGACGTGACTTAACTGGTCAACGTCCTGCAGAACTTGGAATGACAGAGGTAAAAAATCTATAGTTGTAATAGTAGCATCAAATCGGCTTCCCAGACGAATTCTGACGGGAATACGGGCTAGGAAAGCTTCAGCTAACCTGTGGGACCGTCGGGAATTTTTGACATCCTTTAGAATTTCTCTCTTCATTTAAGTGGATACTGCACATCCCACGTCGGTTCTTTCTCTGTGATCGAGTCAACGGTACAGACTTTGAACTCAAACCAATCACAAACACTGACGGAGGGATGGTAAATTCCTTAATTTCATCTTCTACGATCATAATCTCCTTTCCTTTAGCAGAATAGGGAACAACAGACTTGTCAGGTGCCGGAGGAGTAGTAGTTTTCACCTTCTTACATGAAGGGAGTTCTTGGGGACAGTTTAGGTTAAATTCAGTAAAGAGCTTCTGAACTTCCAGAGCGGCGACCTTCACTACAACGAATGAGACCTTTCCGAGTATGAATTCAAGTTCATCAAATTCAGTCCCAAACTTGATGATGGGAACGACACTGCGAGCATNCGAGTATGAAATCAAGTTCATCAAATTCAGTCCCAAACTTGATGATGGGAACGACACTACGAGCATTGCGGCTTGTTGGCAAATTACAGGAAAAATTGAGCGTTGGGAATGTCATTGCAGCAGCTTCAAAAAGAAAGCTCTGGAGTTAGTTATTTGGCTAATACCTTGTAATTCTAGTGCGAACACTAAAAATTAACAAAGGCCGATCCATGGACTGGACAAATTTTTATTTTATTTTTTAGTTTGTAAGTGTTTTAAATTTAGTAAAAATAATTTGAAAGTAGAAGGATTNGCCGATCAATGGACTGGGAAAATTTTTATTTTATTTTTTAATTTGTAAGTGTTTAAAATTTAGTAAAAATAATTTGAAAGTAGAAGGATTTACTTATTTAAATAGGAAAGAGCAGGTGCAGCACCACACAACTTGATTTAATTTGCAAAATAACAAATAAGGCTTGAAGGGGAAAGTGAAGTTTAGGACCCAGTGCGAAACTGACTTCACAACGCATAATGCCCATGCAGAATTAGTCCACCAACACACTTATTGGGGGACCAACCCCACTCAAAGATTAAAAGTATTTAAAGGCCTTCTGAATCTCCCTGTTCAAAGGTAATTGAACAGACGGTCCTAAGTCCAAAAGAGTTCACCGTACTTACCCAAGAAAGAAATGGGTGAAGCATGACAATGGAAGAAGGGAAATTTGGTTCATGAGGGACATGAACACATTACCGATATATGAAGATAATATTCCTTGATTAATATGGAGAGAGAAGCAGTTGCCCAGCGGAGTCGCCAGAAGTTGTCGGCACTATTTTGGTTAAGGGGTTGTTAAGTTGTCGGCTGCTAGAAAGGATATCTTAACACCCGTTTTAATTTACTTTAATACATATATAATTTAAAAAAAATAGTATTTTAATTTTTTGAAAATATAAAACTGCATCAATCTCATATCCCCAATTGTTTATAAATAACGTAAGTAGTGCACCTATCCCGAGGGATAGATACATTACTTACTTGTGAAAGCTTGATTAAAAAAACTAAATATTATATGACATCCGTTTAAGTATGTGAGACCATTTTATTTATAAGACGACAATTTCCTTTATTTAATATGAAGAATTAAATAGGGTTTATATTAAACTAGGTTCGAAAATACTTCTTATAGAGGCAAGCCCCTATAGTTAATCACAACTTAGATAATCGAAGTCACCTAAAAAAACTCTCGATAAAAATACATAGATATTATCTTCAAAGAGATCAAAGGATTAGGACTTTTCAAGAAAGTTGTATAAAGAGGTGTGAAAGGGGAATGACTCAAGTTTGGAACATTTATTGTGGAATCCAAACGAAGAAGAACAAGGGGATGTCATAGATCCAAAGGAGAACCTTGATGACTTCTCAAGCTATCCTACGGTTTGGCTTTAATTTTACAGAGAGATTATTTAATTATTTCATCCTGCAAATCTTATTAATTAGGACTTAGATTTGTGTGGAAGGATCACACAATCAGCCTGCAGCTTGTGAGGATTTAGGTCGTGACAGACAAAAACCTCGGAATCCTAAGGCAAGTTAGGGCTTAAATTGTATAGCAGAGCTATATAAAGACCTAAAAATAAATTAAGGATTTATGTTGCATAAGAAAACACCCTTGAATTCCTATAATTTTTTATTTAATTCTAAGGAGAGATGTGTTGTTGTAGTCCTTTTGCTGTTGATGATGGTCGTGCTGCCCACAATGCTAGCTCTAAGCTGCTCGTCGTAGCAAGTTTAAGTTTTCTATTGTGTCAAGTTATGATGTCGAATTACATGTCCCTAGGGTTATGGTTCTTTAGATATTATGGGGCATATTAAATTTGATTTGAGTGACACCGGATAGGGTCCTACGGTTCCCTTGTTTCTATACCACTATTTTCCATCAGATTCACTTAGTCCAAATGAATTTACTCAACTCCACTTAATGAGTTCCATATTTTAATTTAGACCATGGGAAATCTCATTAACAACCTTAGGTTACTTCCTCTGAGGGATTCTGGATCATTCGATAGAGACGTCTTCATTTAGTCACAATTATTGGTTTGTGATGTTTGTGATTAAATTTTGAGTTGTCTTATATTTTGAATGTTGTTTCGGTGAATCTTATCTTGGTTGATTTTAATTTTAGTTTTGGTTTTGCGGCTATCCTAGCAGTTTTTGTTTTCATGCAAGGTGACATCGTTGTTTAACATGCAAGCTCGTAAGAAAGAAACAAAAGGAGCAATAAGGAAAATACAAGAAAAGAATGTTTTGTAAACTGTAAAAGCATACCTGACGAGTCTTCTCGTTCCTCCACTTGAAATTTCAATACTTGCAAGCCATGTATATATATTTTGTAGGAACTAAAGCATGCTTATGATGAAAGTAGAAAATACAAGTTTAAGATGTGTCTACTAGATCCTATGCTATATCTTGGTGTATCTAAATTTTGAGGATTATTCTATTGAGAAAATATTAATAAGCTCAGAAATTCTTCAAGATTTCCAAAGGATCATGAAGAAGTTTTAATACCTTAGACATTTCACGGTCCTTGGAATTATCATGAGTTCATTTTGGTATCATTGTGTTTGTTATACAGTTAATCTAGTTAATTCCCTNAAGTTATTTTAATGAAAAATTAAAGAAAATTCATTTTTTAAGCTTTTAAAATTAGTATTCTGACTTAAAATATTAGGAAAATTATTTCAATTAGTCACAAGTGATCAAGAAGCCAAATTTGAAGTTTTAGTGTGTTTTTTCCTTTTTGCAATTTTTATGATTTTTTAAATAATTTTTTAATATTTAAATCCTAAAAATTAGCTTAAATATGAAGAATTTATTTTAAATTAAAATTTATTTTTCTTAGGTTCCTCTGGTCATAAGGAGCTCCAAATCCAATTTTGTAATTTTTTGAGTTGTATTTTAATTATTATAATTATTTTAATGCCAAAAATATAATTTCGCTTAATTAATCTATTTGAAAGGTAAAATTAACTCCAATTGAGTTAAAATTTTTATGGGGAGCTCCCCCAACATTAAACTACAATGTGGAATAGTTTTTATGCAATTTACATTCTTAATTAATCCAAATTAATTATCTTTTCATTCTTAGAGTTGGTGATAATTTGGGTTTTTTTAATGAGTTAATCAAGTTTATATTTTTCCTAGGATCCTCTGACCACAGTGAGCCTAACAAAAAAAATTTATTTTTTCTGATGAGTATTTTAATTATTATAGTTTTTATACCAAAATGGGGGTCATTAAGTAGAAAATTAGATATCTCTAGTTAGAGATGTCCCCTGACCCTGGATAAATCAGGGGAGATACCTAATAACGGAGACATCAAAACCCCATGGTCCAATGCCAGGGTGAAATTTCTATGCAAATGGATAATCTAAAAAAGAAAAACACTCTTAATTANCTACAATTTTTATACCAAAATGGGGGTCATTAAGTAGAAAATTAGATATCTCTAGTTAGAGATGCCCCCTGACCCTTGATAAATCAGGGGAGATACCTAATAATGGAGACATCAAAAGCCCCATGGTCCAATGCCAGGGTGAAATTTCTATGCAAATGGATAATCTAAAAAAGAAAAACACTCTTAATTAATTAAAAATAAAATATACATCAAATGGACATGAAAATATATCCACATTGTTCTCCTCTGTTCACTGAGCAAGCGAGTATTTTTATTTTATTTTTAAGATTTTTCTACACAAAGTTATGGATTTTTAAAGTTCTAGCTTTTTATTTAAATAAGAAAATCCTTATTTTTCTACTTAAGTAATGTGGCGCCACCTCAACCTAGGCAGATTCAAAGCTCCACAAGGCGTCTTCTGGTTTGGCGCTGCCCTCTGACTCAGCCTCCACGCGTGCACTATTCCGCTCCATTCCCTTGTTCAACTTCATCAAGACCATCCATCTTACACACGCTGAAACATTCAACATTCGTTCATCGTCCCCAAGCCTCTAGCCTGAGAACCGTCCAATTGCAAAACTTAATATCTCTCTCAAAACTCAACCAAGTTAACTGCGGTTTGTTTCTATAGAGTTTTCTTAACTAGGAGAACATATCCATATGGTTAATCAACCCTTAAATCAACTCTATGAACATGGAGAATCAAATGAAGCTCGGTTTAGGGTTAAGTTTAAATACCTTAGTCTAAGAAGGGAAGCCTCGATTGAATGCTTATGGAAGCTTCGTGGGGTCCCAAGAACCTAGGGAAAGAGCCTTGAGCTATGTGAATTGCCTAGACCCAAGTTCAATGAAGGCTAATTTTGGGTGTTGGTCAAAGTGCACCCTAGAGTGCTCTGACGATGGGGCTTCTATGGGGGATATTCCTCTCTCACTGTCGGGATAGTGTGGGTGCAATTAATTTGAATTTAGTGGAGTATTTGGAGGTTTTCTATTTTAGTCTAGGCTTTGAGCTCCAAAGTTGAGCTAGAGTAGTGGATTTGAGTGTCTAGAGATGGTTAAGTTGAACTCAAGAGGTCTTAAGAAAGCTCTGGAAGCAATTTGGCAGAGGCTTCCCAAGGAATTTTAAGCTCTCCTCCTTTAGCCATGGAGGATGGGTTTAAATAGAAGGGGAAGGAGAGGCCACTAGGGGCAATTGGTGGGTGCTTAAGGTTACTTATGTTGATGCCAACAAGGTGCAAAAATCCAATTGGGATGAGACATCTTGGATGTAGCCTAGGTGGAGCACTTTGGGGTGGCTTTTCCGGGAGCTTAGGTGGCCGGCCGGCCAGGCTCAGGTCACCATCTGACTCAGAGAGGTCAGGGCTTGGGTTTGGTAAAGTAAATTGGGGTTGGCCATGTGTAAAGGTGTTCAATTAAAATAGGATGTGGGAAGGGTCATTTTGTGTCAATTTGGGACAAATCATGGATTTGGGTTAGGTTCACACACCAAGGCTGGCTTGGGTGCTGAGGGAAATCAGATGGTTCCACTTAATCTTTTGTAAGGTACCTATCAAAGTGATTTGGTTAAGTATGGGGTTAGATGATTCATGAGAGAGGTTAAAAGCATCTTAACGACATTTGAAAGTGGCTTGGCCTCTTTCCCCTAATAGTATGGTGATGTGGCATGGCTCTCATGGNCGGGGTTAGGTGATTCATGAGAGAGGTTAAAAGAATCTTAACGACATTTGAAAGTGGCTTGGCCTCTTTCCCCTAATAGTATGGTGATGTGGCATGGCTCTCATGGCTCACCTATGGCTTGGGAGTGGCTTCATGGCTTGTCCTTGGCTTGGTCAACTTTCATGAGGAGGGATTTTTTAATTTATGAAATATTTTGATATAATTTAGCATGATTTATTATTTGGAAGATATAATTTTGAATTTAGGACTTTAAGAATGATTTTGATGAAATGGGTGATGAAGAGAAAGAATTGTCATGTGGGGTTTGGATTGGGCTTTTTGAAATTAAATGTGGTGGACTTGGGCTTCTGAATTTAAAATTGACTTTGGACTAAAATTTAGGCTAATCTAATGTTGACTTTGGTGTAGGAATATATAACAAAGGCTTTGGAAGAACCTCAAGTGGTTTTGAATGGAATTGGGAGGCTAATTTAATGGATTTAGGCATATAGTCCAAATTGGGCCTTTTTTGTTGGAATGAAATTGGGCTTGCAATTAGATCGAATTTATCTTGAATTTTGTTTAAATTAGGATTAGGGTTGCTAAATTTTGATTTGGAGTTGAAATTGGGCAAGATTGGGGTCAATTGGGCTAAGATTGGTGCTAATTTATGGACATTTGGGACTTTAAGGGCAAATTGGAGCTTTTGTTCAAATTGGGTCAAATTGATGATAAAAAATTGAAAATGGGAATATTTGGGATGATTTTGGAATTTTTGGGATTTTTTGGAATTTTTGGAACTTTTAGGTCATGAGGGGTATTTTGGTAATTTTGGACAATTTTGGGGGGTATTTTGGGAATTTGGTGATTTTGGTGGATTTTGGTAGTGTTGAGTGGTTTGAGATGATTTTGTAAGGATTTGGGTATTTTGGATAATTTTGAAAAAATTAGGGTTGTAGGAGTATTTTGGTAATTTAGTGATTTTGGGCAAAAATGGGCTAACAAGCCATGAAGCCATACTAAACCAATCGGAGCCATATGAGGACTCATTCTGGATTCTCAATGT
>JXCR01143939.1:7182-63544 GCA_002079205.1 Phalaenopsis hybrid cultivar
TTTGTAAAGTATTTTAGCTCTTGTTTAGTTGTTGGTGCTGAAGGTAGTTCGAAGGTTCTGGGGTCGGTTGGTACTTCTTCCACGAGGTCCATGGTTTCTTTAGAGAGCACAGTTTGTTCCTGGAACTCAGCGGTACAGAGGCCATTGTACAGGTTTCTCTTGAGGACATTCCTTTTCTGCCCCATTGGCGCATCTATGAAGAATGTGACCCAGGTTTTCTATATATGGGTATCGTACATGGTTCCTTGGAGAACTAATCCTGAAGATTTTGTTGAGTTTGAGTCACCAACTGCGCACAAACTGGAGAGCTCAAAAAAGGAACCGATTCAGGGGAAAATCATTGGAGAAAATGCAAGTTGCCATCCATTAGGTTTGTACACACCCCTTTGGGAGGGTTATGTGGCTTCTAATTATCTTTTCTACAGCTCATTAGTTGTGCATTTTCTTGGTTTTGCACACAAGTTTCTTCATGCAGATGTTGAGACAGTAGTTGGCATGGTGTTGAAGGTTTGTCCTACACTCAATTTTTGTTTGAATTTTTGCTTCAATTTTAATTTTTAGCCTTCTTGCTTTATCGTATTTTGCCTGTGAAATATTTTTTACAAGAAGCCTATCATGCGCTGTTTTCCTAAACCAAAAACTGTTTACATTCTCTGCAACCATTTCAAAGAGTAATGAGATTTTAATTTAGTTCTTTTGCCAGCATTTTATGGTTGATATATTTGGGAAGTTGTGGCTTTAAATATTACGCATAATTTTTGTTCTAGTTTCATTTGGTTAATGCACATGGAACACTCGTTTTAAAGAATTTTTATTGTACGTGGAACTGTCTTCTTATTTGCTTTCCATGCATCGGCAAGTTGTGCATTTTAAAAATTGTTTAGAGGTGTAGAGTAGGTGTGTAAGTGAATCAGGTCGGCTCAAATTCAACACATTAATGAGCTCTTTAGTTGAGTTTATTGGGCTGTGAACTTGATTTAGANCTTCTGTTAAAATTGTGTTTAAATAGTAATTGAAATGAAAATAGGTGATCCCAACCAAGCACTGAAAATTTGAATATTGGAATAAAATCTGGTTCCATTAAGGCATCTAAGAGTGATAAAACTTGCAACAGCATACCAAATTTATCGAAATAATTAAACACTAGGGAACAAATCTAAGCACCAACATCCTAAAGATTATTACATCAACGTAGTTTAAAAATATAAGACCAAACTCATTGACAACACAATGCTCAAGTCTTGTGCTTTCGATAAGTTTAAGCTTTCTAACTTTTATAAATTTTCTCTGGTATGAAAATATTCTGTTCTATGAATTAAGCATTAGATATTTATCAAGAAAATTTGGGCAATTTGCTCTGCTTTTTTGCATGGTAATTAATAAATCATCACAAATTTGTCACGCCACTGTACTAGTTCTCTTAGATATCCACCATTAGTAATGGATACAATCCCATCATTTATAATAACTCATGAAAGAGTTGAGTAAAACTACCTGTTCAAGTGCTATAAGTGAATTCATGAGGAGATGGAATGAGAATAATTCATGATATTGGCATGATGCATAGGATATAAATTCTAATAAAATATTTTGAAAACTATACTAATACAATTTTTTTGTTATAATTTTTTATTTATAATCATTTATACCAGTGCAATGTATGATTATATATGATTTTGTTTCTTTGCATTTAATTTTATCAAGGTTCTTACATTTATACCTATATATATTTATTTATTTTTTAAATATGCTATACTTATATCACTTGATTTGAATGTTGTCCGCCTCTTTTTCTTAGAAGTTGTTGATTTATAATTAGCTTAATTAACTGTTAATTTCTTTTGAATTTCTTCATGTATCATACAAATGACTACTTTGATTTGATTCAAATGATAAAAAATAATGAAAATACCAACATATGTTTTAGCTGATGCCAATAATGAGTTTTTATCAATTTTTAGAAGACAATGTGATAGAGAAAATTTAATATAGGAAAACAACACATGATATGACTATTTGGGAAAAATCTCTTTAAAGAAACTAGCCAAAATGACTTATAAATCAATTGAGATTACTTTTGTACATTTGGATTTGACCAAGTATATGATATTTAAATTTTATGTTTCCTTAAAGCAACATTGTTTACAAATTCTTTGAAATATTAACATAACGATATTTTTTTAATAACATTCTTTTTATGAAAGTGAGAATCATTAGCTCATCAACTACAGTAGATATGCTACAGTAGATATACCTTGTTTACTCTGTGTTTGGAGTTTAGAATTATATTCAATTTCTATGATAAGTGTAGATTCTTCTTTAGGGGTAGATTCAAATCTTTTTTGCAGTTATGGTTCAATTTCACTTTCAAGTATAATTTCTAAATAAGTATTGGATTCAAAATTGCCTTATCCTTGAGTACAATTCCAAGTTTTTGCTTTGCCTTTTGTTAAAGTAAAGCTTTTGCTACATGAATAAGCTTTAATGTAGGCATAGATTCAAAATCATCTGAAACATCCTTAGTATTATAGTCAAACCATTTTTTTCGATAAGAACAGATTTGAGATACATAATCTTTTTTGTTGGTATATGTTTAATATGTTTTAGAGGACAAGTCAATGATTCTTCTAAAGATAGATATTTCATTTCGAGTTTATCTTATGTCAATCCACATTGAGTTTATTTTAGAAGAAATATTTTTCCAAAAGACTTGGGATTGTCTCACAAATTTTGCTTCAACAAGTTCAATTTTATTGGAATCAATTAGATTGTAATTTGTAAACAAGTCTTCCAGATTGTTTATGCATTATGAAAAGTTCTCAATGTTTTATCTTATGTCGAATGTAGAAATTTAATTATAATCCACTTGATAGTTATAAAGTAGTTGTTTAAAATTATAAATTATCCGATTTAATTTAAATTGCTCGTATGTTATCCTTGATTGGCCTAACTAGCATTTTACCTCTAGTTTACATGATGATGTAATCATTAGCTATGATATAAAAATTGTCATAGGACATTCAAGTCCATAATTTACTATTACAAACTTAGGATCAGGCATACCAAGAAATATATAAATGACTTTGATTCATAGTTTTCCAACATTTAAGCTCAATAATGATTAGTCATTGTTGATAAGAAATAAAAAACAGCTTCATGTCAATTTAGAAAGTAATTTAAAGCTGTCAAAACATAAAATTTTTTAAGATACGTCATAACAAATGAAAATCACATAGCTATTTGAGATTCATACCTCAAAAAGGGGAACTAACATATAATGAACTTGGTCAATTCTCATTTACACTATAAAACAAGTCGCAAAACATTTAGCAAAAAAAAAAAAAAAAACGGGATAAAAGTGATCGATTTGAAGACTAAGGTGCTCAAAGAGCATCTTCTTGAAGTTGTCGTCAAGCTTTGCATTTTAGTTACTTTTTCTTGTCAAGAGCTTCACTTAGCAGTGTTATAATATACTTTTTCACTGATTTTCTTGTTGTTTGAAACTTTAATTTTTAGATTAATCCAGAATCTTAACTAAGGGTACTGGTTTTCTTTCTCTCAATCTAGTTGTTAGTCTATAAACTTAAAGATTGGATAGAGCAACTTTTCTTTAGCTTAATCATGAGATTAGAATGGTTTATGAAAATCTTTATTTTAACTTTTTGCGGTCTAGTTCTGGTGGGGAAAGGAGAGAGTATTATGCTAAATAACAAATAAATCCTTGACCAATGCTTGACATTTCTCTTCTTGATTCTTTCTTCCCCTTAATTTGATACGTAGTTGGGTAGAGAAATAGGGTGAAGTAAAGAGTCAATCTTGGAGAGAGATGAACCGACTAGATAGAGAGAGAGGGGAGAGAGATAAATAAAGAGAGAGAGAGAGGAGTATGCAATCTTTGTTGTTTCAAAAGAAAATCCAATGTCATAAGGCTTATGAATCCTACCAACAACATACCAAACTACTATTTTGATTGTAAAACTAAACCTTAAACCTTTTTTTTTTTGTGATTGGGAAGGGATGACGAAAATGACTTTTTATCATTTTATTTAGAAAATTACTTGATTTTGAAAATTAAATCAGACATTGAATAAAACATATGTTCATCAATTATGGATTGAATGGTGATAATATAATTCTTGGAAGTTATATATATTTTGAAATAATTTATTTTTGTTAAAAGTTATGAGGATTAGATTTATATTCCTTGGATTTCATTTATTTTCTTGGATTTGATTTCTTTCTTTTCCTATTTTAAGCTTTCCTATTTTATGTTGTTTTTTTATTTCTAAGTAATTATTATGAATTATTAATTTGATAAGTGCTGTATCTTTTCTTTCATGTTATTTCGTTTTTCTCGTCTTTTCTATTTTCGGATTCATGTAAGGGTTTTTCATTTTAATAAAAATAATTTCACATTATTCTGAATTTTAATATGGTATCAGGGCCTTGAAACAAACCATAGATTCTCCTACAGCGAGAAACTTCCTATTCTTTGCTGCTGATAATCTTTTCCATGCTGTAGGCCCTTCGTACGCCGGAAACTTCCTTCCCTACAGGACCCAGCCGCCTGCACTCCTTCCTGTAGAAACTAAATTCCGGAACCCTCTCCCTGCAGGCTTGAAATTCTGGAAATTTCTTCTTTTCCTACAGATTATTTTAGCTAGGGGTCTCCTTCCTTGCAGATTTCAATCGCCGGTCTCCTTCTCTGTAGATTTGAACCGTCCCCCTTAATACATGCCTCAAATTCCCTGAGATCGAACCCTAACTTTCTTGTCCTTGTCAGAACAATTCATTACCTCCAAGGCTCCAATGATGACCAATTGTGTCGGTACGAGCAATTTGCCACGTCTTTTTAAGAGTGCAGCAGTGGTATCCGGACTTGGATCACCAGTCATAGATGCTTTGCTTCTTGGAGGCTTTTTTTCTTTATCATTGAATTTGAGCGGAACAATGAAGTTGCAAAATCTCCATAAATCAGCAGTCATGCAACAACTTCTGCTCTTTAGATGCCTCTCGATCTGCTTTATATTTAGTACTTGAGTGCAGCATAGGTTGCTGCAATTAATTTCAATGATTCTTCTTTGGAGAGGAACTTCATGGGTAATTCTTTTGCAGATTCGCTTGGCATCCAAAAAGCATATCTTGGGGCATTGCTTGAACATCAAAAACAGTTTGGAATGCCATTTCTCTGTACGTCTAGCTATTATGACAACCCTTCTGGTCTTGGCATGTTCTATCAGGGAAGTCCTTTGGCAAGCCCTTTTATCCCAGCTTCGCCTGTTGGATCTAGTAGCTCTTTGAGGCTTGGTGAGCGACGTAATATGCATATTCTTTCGGGCATGAGAAACTTAGTTGGTAGTGTGATGGGTTCTTGGCATTTGGATGGTGGTGGGAACATCTGTGATAGCTTTGATTCCTCTCTTTTGGTGGAATTTAAGAACAATAAGACCAAGTATTATGAGCTTTCTAATATTTCTGGTCATGTAGTTGAGTTCAGTGCTGACCATTATGGGAGTTGATTCGTACAACAGAAACTTGAAACTGCCACGATTAAAGAGAAGGACATGGTTTTCAATGAAATCATGGCCCATGCCTTTTCTTTAATGACTGATGCGTTCATAAATTATGGATCCAAAAGTTTTTTAAACATGGATTTGCTGCTCAGAGAAGTGAGATGGTTAATCAACTTAGAGGGCATGTATTGACTCCTAGTCTGCAGATTTGTGGATTTCGAGTGATTTAGAAGGCAATATAAGTTGTTGATTCGGATCAACAAACTAAGATGGTTAAGAGCTTTTTTTTCGTAGCAGACTCTTCTCCAGAGCTTTTTCCATGCAACAGGCCTTCCTCCGGAGCCTTTTCCTACCGCAGAACTTCTTCTGAAACTTTTTCGTGCAACAGACCCTCCTTCAGAGCATTTTTCTGCATTAGGCTCTCCGAAATTTTTCCTGCAGCAGGCTCTCCTCCGGACTTTTCACTTCAACAAACCCTTCTCTGGAACATTTTCCTACAACAGACCCTCCTGATATTTTTTCTGCAGCAGGCCCTCCTCCGGAGCTTTTTCCCTTCTCCGGAGCTT
The DNA here is from genome assembly GCA_002079205.1 of Phalaenopsis hybrid cultivar. NCBI lineage: Eukaryota > Viridiplantae > Streptophyta > Magnoliopsida > Asparagales > Orchidaceae > Phalaenopsis > Phalaenopsis hybrid cultivar. The sequence continues at coordinate 13,262 of JXCR01143939.1, forward strand.
TCTCATGCAGTAGACCCTCCTGCGGATTTTTTATCCTTGTGGATCATACCCTGCAGCTCTCTTTGGAGTTTGCTTACTTTATTGCAAACACCCCTACAACATTATCTGTATGAACCTTATGAACCTTCTGCTTATCTACGGACACTGCAAGAACTGCAATCAAAGACAATTGCAATCAACTAGAAATCAATTTTTCCAAACTCCCCTACAATATTACATGTAAGAGTCTTTCGTCTACTTACAGACACAGCGAAAACCACAATCAGTCAGTTTTTCTTGCAGGTTGTCTACGTCCCTATTCCTCTGCAACATTACCTGTAGGAGCCTTCCACCTAAATACAGACACTGCGTGAACTGCAGTCAAAGACAACCATAGTACGAGATGAAGACTTCAATTTCTACTTCACGGGATTTCGTTGACCCATTGTTTGATGATTCCAAATCCAAGTTGAACATGGTTTTCAACCATGTTTCAACTTGAGAGAGAGTGCTAAAAGTTATATTAGGAAATAATTCATTTTGTTAAAACTTATGAGGATTAGATTTATATTCCGTGGATTGGATTTATTTCTTTTCCTATTTTTATGTTGTTTCTTTAATCTCCAAGTAATTGTTATGAATTAATTATTTGGAGATATAAGTGTCATATCTTTCCTTTTATGTTATTTCTTTTTTCTTGTCTTTCTTATTCTAGGATTCATATTAGGGTATTTATATTCATTTTTCATATCAATAAAATAATTCTGCATTATTCTGAATTTCAATAATAATAAATATTAGAATTATTTCAATAATATAATAATTTAATAATGATGTAATTTGGCGATAAAAATAGTTCATTAAATATAAAATATTAGCATAAAATAATTTAAATAAATTTATAAAATATTGAGCAGATTTTCAGTATCATTGCTCAGTTTTAATTTATAGTAAAAGAGCCAGTCGACTAATAAGTTTTGGTGAAACAGAAGTTTAATAACATAAGATTTATGATAAATAATATGATGAACTTAGCTAAGAATAGTTGATCCTATGACAACAATGCATGAATCAATCAGAACTGTGCATTGGGAGGTCTGTTATTTTTAAAAGATTTTGAATTATCTAAATCAACCAGTCGGAAAAAAAAAATCTGTTTATCGATTTTAGATTTAATTTTTATTTCTATATTGGATTGATTAAGGGACTAGTACATGGTACAACATGTCCGATTTGCCAGCTTGGTTTGTTTTTTCTAAAACTTTGGATAATATTAGTGGCAAACAAAGTTTGTAAAAAATTAGAAGTGGCTGGTTTAATTCTATGGTGCCACTTTTGGACAATTCTAGTTTCACTATAGCTGTTGATGTTTCCTCTTCTTGATGAAATCTTATATGTAACTCCATTTAAAGTTTATAATGCACAAAGAAACCGAACCAATCAGTTGGCCCCCTTGATTATAGGTGTCCAAAATTGAGTTGATTGAGTGTGTTGTCTCACTCAGCATGCTTAAGCCTGCTACGACTCAGGGAGCAATGATACTATCTAGTTTATTTGTTTATAAACCATATTGTATTGACTTGAGCTTCTATGCAAAGTTATTCAATAGCATATGCATAATTTTAAAAAATAGACTATACATTGAGCAAACAAAAGTAAAAAAAAAAAGAAAAAATTACATAAATACCATACAAATCTTCTGTATTTACATTTCTAACATCTAAAATTTTATATTTACATTTATAACAACTTGGTGATATAAGCAAAACAAGAACAAGCTTTTATCTCACTCAGTGGCGTCGGCATCTTGGTGCTATAACTACACATGAAAATTTGTATAACACTTTTAAAAAGTTAATAAGATGTATTTTATTTGATGTTAATGACTTGAGTGTTATGCATTTAAATTGGAAAGTTTAGCTATTAAATAATTTGTGGTATGTATGTTACACAGAACACCCGCGACAAAAAGTAAAAAAAAAGAAAGCATAAAATTCAATCTTGGATTGAGTGGTAATAAAATAATATTAAAATCATTTAAATAGTATAATATTTTAAAAATGATGCAATTAAGAGGTAAAATGATAGTTTATTAAATAATAAAATTAATATAAAGATCAAACTAATTTCCAATTTCATTTATCTATTTTAATTTGTAGTCAGACAACCAGTAGACTTAATGAGTTTTGGTAAAAAAGAGAATAGTTGATCCAAGGGCATCATTGCGTCAATCAATCACAACTGTGCAATTAGAGATCTGTGATTTTTTGAACATTTTGAACCATCTAATTCAGCGGCTCAATTCTCTGAACTTAATACTAGTGTAACGGTCTGAAGGTTCAGCAATCATTTTTATTTTTTTTGGTTTGTAGACAATCAGGTTTTTTTTTGTTAGATCAGATTGCTTAGACGACTAATTCTTGGTTCAGCCAGTTCTGATGGACAGTTTGGTCTGATCCTTTTAAACCCTGGGTAATAGTAGCAGCCAACCAGGCTTTGGAGGAAATAAGTTGTGGTTAATTTATTGCTTAGGTGAAACTTCTAGATACTTCTAGTCTTCTTATAGCTTTTTTTGTTGTCTCCTCTTGATTTAGTTTTTTATGGAAATTCATTTAAGTTGATGGAGCACAAGTAACGTATGCCACGGGTTGGCTTCTTGGGTTGTTGGTCACTAAAGATGACTTGATTGAGCGTGGTATCCCACTCAGCAAGCTTAAGCTTGATCTACTATTCAGGGTTGCGATGGTGCTATACTGGTCTTTGGATTGGAAAGCATACCATTTTTACTTGAGAAAATTATCTAGAAGCTCAGACGTAATTGATATATCTCCATTTCTCTTGGTCTCTCATTCTTGGCGGACCATTTTTTTATTTTTTCCACTCTTCAAATTCCATTTTGATAGCTCTCGTCTACTTCATTTCCCCAGACAGGCCTCTATTTCTAGAGCTTTTTTCTTACTCTTTATATATGTGTGTTTTTTTTATTTCTCTGCTATTCTATATATGTGCTGCATGTGTGACACACTCTCTCTGTTTATATCTCTCCCCATCGCTTTTAGATTTCACACTATTTTCTACAGATAGCCGCTTGCATCGGTTGCCATTTCATTCTCCCTCTTCACATCTTGGTAACATTATCTTAGTTTCTCTAATTTTATATGGTTAACCAGCAAGATGGGCTATACCAATTGCAGGTTCTGCTCTTTATTTTCCGTCAAAATACCATTAGGAGAAATTTCATTTGGTCCCTCATGTCTTGTTGACATGGCGAGATGAATTGCAGAAGGTTGAGTATTTAAGAGAGCAGATCTGTGTGCTGATTTTAGGATTTCTTGCTCTGTATAATAGTTTTCATCGGGCTTAAGGGGTTGTAATATGAAAATTTTGGGCTTCTTTCTGTGAGCATGATGATGGTTTTAGAATCTGATGGTGTGGCTGAAATGGGGCGGACGTGCTAATGATTTGATGGAATAGGGGAGGCTGTTGTGTGAGGGAAAGTACGATGTAGGTAATTTGGGAGAGGGAACCAAGAGGTAGTCGTGTATTGCAAGTGCATCAATAATCATTCAGTTACTTCTAATGGCAGCCCCTAGGGATCGTTTTATAAAAAAATTCCCTAGGGCTGGGTACAGTTTTGCCCTTATAAATGTGCCCCCAAGAAGAGATCTTTTAATAAAAAAGTTCCTAGGGCTTGTTACAGTTTTGCCCTTACAAAATTCAAAAAAAAAAAAAAAAAGAGTAATGTATTCAAGTGCAATGAAATTTAAATAAAATAATGTGAAGACAATTTTTGATCACACATGTCATTGCTGATGCTTATATATCATGAATGGTGTCGGATGATTGCTAGCAATCACCTTTTGTCTTCTCCAACCAAGAAACAAACTCGCTTCCTTCTCCGTGTTTATATTGCTTGACTATTGTGATTCATCCTTCTGCTATTCTTCCCTCTTCTTGACTTATCTATCGTCATGTCTACTTTATGTATTTAAACAGTGGGGATGACATTTGTGGCACTGTAGTCTCTCCTCTCTTTTCATTTGTTTCAGTGGTTGTAGGGGAGGGTATTGCTAGTGTCTGTGAATTGCTAATCGCATAAGTGATCATATGATTGTTTCTGTGTCAGCATGTTGCAAGCATATAACTTCAGAGACCCAAAAAAGGCTGAAACGATATTATGTATACTGAGCAGGATAGTCAAAGTTTGGGGGTCCTAAAAGTATCTGTCACAGTTTGTGATCCTAGGAGTAATTTTTGTTTTTGATACCACTTTTGTCATTCTATCTTCTGGGTTGTTTATCTTTAAACCGGCTTTCAGTTTTCAGAAACCCAAATGTTGTAAGTTTACTCATATATTAAGTGCTTGCTAATTTATTGACCTGGGGATCATATCATAAGGGGAGAACCAATCTAACCATCAACAGATTCTAAAACTTTTTTGAATTCTCGAGCAAAACACGAGTAGAAGCCATCGATCATTTGAAACAATGTTTGATGTATCTTCTATTGATTGATTGAATAATAGGAAATTTTCGGAAAAAAAAAACCTTCTTGAATTCTTTGTAGCCTCTCATTTTAGGCTTACCAAATACAATTTTGGGAAATTTACATACGTAATACACAAGTCTTATGTTTTTACATATTTAACCTCTAAAGTTTGATATTTACTTTTATAACGCTTTGGTGCCATACATCTATGCACAAGAAGGGGTATTTCACTTTAAAAAAGGTTATTAATTGTGGTATTTTAGATGTGATTTTAAAAAGCTGAGTGCTATGCATGCAAATATAAAAATTTGGGTGTTAGATATATCAATATATAAGAATTATGTGGTCTGTTTGCTAATGCCCCTATATATTATAGGCTGACTATGGGTAATTAATAGGTTGGCTCTGGATGATTGGTTTATGTTGGGGGAGTGTATTATTTTGTAATGGAATCGAAATAAGGGCTTTTTTCTTAATGTTTTATAAAACGATAATTTTTTTCTTATGAAGGCAGAAAATTGGAAGTGACAGATCGGCCCTACATAAAACGTGTGTTTACTTAATTCTGCTCCTTATACTGAATGGTGCCAAGCAAAGTTGACGGCCAGCTTTTAATTTGTGATCAAATGAGTATGATTTTCACATGGGCAGAGTTTTCAGCAAAGCAGTTTTATTATCAAAGAATAGTAGATCTATTTTGTGTATTTTGCTCAAACATATGCACAACATTATTTTTGCTGAAACATTATTTTGGCTTGATGGTGTGTGCTTTTTACTGATGATATCCTTCTCGTGGATAAAACAAGAGAAAAAGCCCAGGAAAAACTTGAATTATGGAGGTCTACATTGGAGTTCTTCTCATGGATAAAACGAGAGAAAAAGCCCAGAAAAAACTTGAATTATGGAGGTCTACATTGGAGTCTTCTTCGTTTAAGTAGAACTAAAACTGAATACATAGAATGTAATTTTAGCAGTAATAGCTCTAGTGCTAAAGGTCTTCAGAACTAAAACTGAATATCTGGAATGTAATTTTAGTAGTACTAGCTCTAGTGACAGAAGTGTGACTTTGGGTGATCAAATTATTAAAAGATGTGAACTATTTAGATATCTTGGGTCCGTAGTTCAAAGCGATGGTGATATACATGGGGATGTTAATAGTAGAATTCAAGTTGATTGGTTGAAGTGGAGGAATGCTTCGGGCCTTTTGTGTGATANATTAATAGTAGAATTCAAGTTGGTTGGTTGAAGTGGAGAAATGCTTAAGGCATTTTGTGTGATAGAAAAGTACCGCTTAGACTGAAAGGAAAATTTTATAAGACGGCGGTGAGACCTGCAATGCTCTATGGCGTTGAATGTTGGCCTTTAAAAGAGAAGCATAACACTAAATAGAGACCTGCAATGCTCTATGGCGTTGAATGTTGGCCTTTAAAAGAGAAGCATAATAATAAGGGACCTGCAATCCTCTATGGTGCTGAATGTTGGCCTTTAAAAGAGAAGCATAATAATAAGTTAAGTGTTGTCGAGATTAGAATCGCTGAATGTTGGCCTTTAAAAGAGAAGCATAATAGTAAGTTAAGTATTGCCGAGATGAGAATGCGTTGAAGGTTGGCATTTAAAAGAGAAGCATAATAATAAGTTAAGTGTCGCCGAGATGAGACTGATTAGGTGGATGAGTGACTTTACACTTAGAGACAATGCGAAATGAATATATCCATGATAGGGTTGGTGTAGCTCTTGTGACGGACAAAATTAGAGAAAGTCGTCTTAGATGGTTTGGTCACATTAAACGTCGACCATATGATGATCCGATTAGGATAGTAGATGTTTTAGATTCGACTTGTGTTAAGAAAGGCAGAGGTAGACCTAGAAGACTTGGGCTTATTGTATTAAAAATGATCTTAATTTACTAGAACTAAATGAAAATATGACACTAAATAGGACACAATGGAGAAAAAAGATTTATGCAGCCGACCCCACGTTGTGGGATTAAGGCTTTGTTGTTGTTGTTGTTGTATTATTTTGGCTTGATGAAAGTTTGTTCTACACATTGATACCTTTTCTCACAGTCATAAATCTTGACTTATTGAAATACATCTACTAACCTGGACTCATAATATTCTTTTGATAAGTGGGCTATACTATCGGACAAGAATTGATTCTAAACAGGATTTCTTCCACCATCTTTTATTCTACCATGATGATGATTAAATAACCATTTGTCACCCTGCATTTTGATATTACTATGACCAGCTGAATTCCGTATATGGTACAGGTTGTCAACAGAATTAGTCAACAAATTGTTCAGGAACTGAAATTTGACCATGCTCCAGATTCTGTTTCCAAAGGCATAATTGGATTATGCAGTGATGCCACTGCTGGACTATTCTACGCATATGATGACAGTTCTGTTTTCCAGGTTTTTTTATGTCCTTGAACCTTATATGCATTGGAGTTTTTCATTTTGCGAGGCTAAAGTTGCCAATACAATTAATGGACTATTCTCAGGTTTCTACTCTAGATGAAAGCCGAGACATGTGGAAAGTTTTCTTAGACATGAATGATTATGCAGCTGCATTAGCCAGTTGTCGGTCTCCATTACAGAGAGATCAAGTATATTTAGTGCAGGTAATGTGACATTCACAAGACATCTATAATATATTTTGACTCCTTTTCACTAGAGATACTCAAATAGTTCTGCTGCAGGCTGATGCTGCGTTTTCTTCAAAAGAATACTTTAGAGCTGCATCATTTTATGCAAAGGTATGGTCTGTGCATCCTTACTTGGGCTATTGGAAACATATAACCTACCTTAATGCAAAATTTTATCATCCATTTGTGTCTCTATCATTGCCATTATTTGAAGCACGGTCACATCTGAATGGTAACTGTTTTCATTTTGGTCAGTCCTTACACATGTCTGACACATTATAATTGTAAATTTGGACTCCGAAAATTATGATACACTCTAGGGATACAATTATCGGATTATGCAGGACACAATGAAACACATTACTGAATCTTATGGAAAGCTAATAAGTTCGGCTTCTCTCCATGGTGGGCTGTCTGAATGCTTCACTCAATCATGGAAACATATGATTGGGGATATTTTGGTCTTTCTTTGTTTTAGTTCCCTTATTATTTTATGTTTCTTTTGTTTTTATTTTAGAATTATTTCATTTTCTAATTTAGACTAGATATATTTGGTAAGTTTGTAAATTAGAAGGGATTAGTTTCTCTATATATATGTATCCTACATGTGAATAAAAAACAAGAATTTTTTATCCCAGTTTATTTTCAACATGGTATCAAAGCGAGGAAGTACCCTAGCTCTCTTTCAGCTTGCAGGCCCTCCTCGGCTCGCTCCTATAGCCACTTGAGCCTTTTCAAATGTCGTCTAACCCTTCTAATGGTTGGAATCACGACTGTATCAGCTCCCGTTGTTTGCTTCTCAATGAATGTGAATCGTAAATGTTATCTCGTTGTATTCATCCAAACTGTTGTCTGCATCAAAATCGTCAGTTCGAGCGCTCCGTTTCACGTCATTGTAAGCTGCAATCTCATAGCCTGCGTCCAGATGCTCTGATTTTTGTTCATGATCTCTCTTTCCATGTGTGACCAATCCTTCTCGAGCCTTTTGTTGGCTTCTGGGCGCGATCCTTCGTCAGTTTCCCAACTATCAGGGTCCTGTGTCTATACCCCACAATGCTTTGGTTGTTTTCGATCCTAAACGTGCATAGGTTTATGAAGTATGGGGCGAAGATGTCAAGTTCTACTCTATATGTTAATTGTAAATAAAAAATTAGAAATTATGTTAAAAAAAACTCATAAATTTTTTAACTATCATAAATCGTAAACTCGATGACCATAACTTCCCTCAATAGTCCCAACCTGTGTTTGTGTATTTTTAGTAAAAGAAAAAAGGAACATCTCACAGGAAGTGGCACATTTCGTCGGCTCACTGATCCCAATCACCGCACATGGAAGATTCACGACCATATGGTTATGCTTTGGCTAGTCAACTCAATGACCACTAAAGTGGGAGAAAATTTTTTCTCTACAAAACTCCAAAAAAAAATTGAATGACTACAAGAAAAACTTATTCTAGCACTGAGAATACTGCAATATTGTTTGAGATAAAAACAAAACTTCATAATCTTCGTCAATGAGAGCTAAGTGTCACCCAATTCTTCAAACACCTTGACAAATATTGGTTGTAATTGGATATGTTTAAGACACGTGTGGAAATGTCCAGATGATGCCGTGATGTATAACTTCATCATTAAGAAGAAAAGAACCACCAGGAATTGGATGAAGAGAGAGGATCATGAGAATAAAACATATTTCATCTATCTTGAAGCCTTTGCTGAAGTCAGGAGAGAAGAGGGTAGGAAGAAGTTGATGTTGACCGGAAATAGGGGTTTCTGAAATACTGAAATCTCGGCTCTATACACCCATAATTCTTCCCATAATTCAAAGTCCAAGAAAAATTGCATCACATGCACACATGTGACTATTGCAGGAAGATTGAGCATCTTAAAGATAAATATTTGAAACTTCATGGAAAGCCTGCATTTTGGAAATCCGAACATTATAGGAAAGATCAAGAGAAAAAGGCTAATGTTGCTACCACATTTGAATTGTCGACTGGATCATTCATAATGAACAACTTGAGTATTGAACAAATTTCATGGAGGTAGTTCAGAATAGTACACTAACCTCGTGACACACCAAAATAATACATCATTTATCTATCTTGCACATATTGAGATATTTAGAACTTAGCTCATAGATTTCGGAACCTCTTGTCACATGACCTGATACATCAATGCTCTAGTCAACTACCAAGAGGCTTCTACATCTAGATCAGTTAGACTTGCAGATGGATCACACTAAAATTTTTTTAGCAAAGTAGATGTGGAGCTTTCTCACGATATTATTCTTTTCTCTACTTTATATGCTCTATAGGTGGACTGCAATTTGATTTCAATTCATAAGCTTGCTTATGATATGAAATGTATGAATAAATTCATTACAAACTCATGTGAATTTCTGGTGGAGTTGAGGAAGGTGATTGACAGATTGAAATACACAAGCTTATATATGTTTAAGGAAATCTCTCTTTAAACACATAAATGATTCCATCTTCATATGTTATCTCAATTTTTGAGTCTATAGAGTTTATCTGTTAAAAAATAAGTTATGTTATAACATTGTCTTCTTGGTCGTTTTAATTTCAATTATGTTGCAAAATTATATCCTCACTTTTTTGTCAATAAAACCATAGTTCTTATCAATATTGTTAGGACGTCCCATCCGACGTAATGGTGAAGCTAGCATGCAGCTATCTAAGGAGAGTGCATTATTTTGGTGGCAAAATTTGAAGCATCTATGCCAGTGTGTGGGAAAATATAATATTACGACTTGGTCCAAGATAAAATGGGAGATGCAACACTAGTTCCTACTAGCTCATTATAGACTGAATAACCCTAGCTTCAGAAGTGGAGACCACATTACTGGGCGACTATCATGTTTTATAGAAAGGGTTCAACTCTAGGATCTTATAGCAGATTACACTCAGCGGAACATCCAAGCTGACCATGCCCGAGGAAAGATTAGTTCAGAGTGAAGAACAAATGACACCAATCCACATTTTCAAATCTATCCCAGTCAGGAAGTGTTCCAGGTGTCATGGATTTGAACATATTGAAGCAGATTGCAAAAACAGGGGTTTGACATTTTTTTTAAACCATGGAGTTGTTGAAGAAAGGGATAATGACATAGTATACACTTAAGAAGATGATAACACAAAGTAGTACCAACCTTTATTTGATGACGGAAAGATGCACATAGTTTCAGTTGGACCCATGAGAGAGATTCAAACCGAATTAACAGTGATTGTTCGAGACAATCTTGAGTTCGAGTAACTGGTACACGAGGCATGGTAGCCCCATATAAGGGAAATTCAGAATTTTAAGATCTATAGGCTACTTCATGAGTTGCCCCTACTGAGGGAGGTCTATCATGTCAGGAATTAGGCTCTTTTGTGCCATGTTTGGAAATTGTATGAAGTTATTCAAATATTAGATTATGTACAACAGTGTACTCACCATCAAAAGTCTAGACAGGAGGGATGAGCCACGACTTTGAAAATTTTCTTTGGAGCTTTATGTGGAAGAAAAATTTCCAATTGGATATAAGTTCTTTCAGAGAAGGAGAAGATGCCTCTCCTGTGTAGTTATACTTCAGTGCTGCCCAATTTATAATAGATTTTGTCCTAGACTTAATTCCTCCTAACATACTTGTTTATCAGGTACACTCGGACAAGTACGAAGAGTGAAAGAATCCAATTACAAATTTAACGGCTCAAGGCATGCTTCGTGAGGATACCCATTCACGTACAGTTCCCGTTATGATTATGCCAAAACATGATGGATACTTATTCCATCAAGATGTGCTTTGGATTGCTATGGCCAATAAGATTGACTTACTAGGAGATTACAACCACTTTTAGCATGGCCGACTTGACGCCATACGATGAGGAGATCGAATGCAAGAGCTTACCGCGTTACTGTAACTGCTGCAGTACCGCAAGAATAGTTATTGTGAGGGACGCGCTGAAATAATAACATTTTTCCTTTTTTATGTTTTATTTCCTATTGTTCTTCATTCATTTTTAGTCTTTTCTTATATATGCGTTGTATTAAGATTTGGAAGTAAGTTTTTTGTGTGCTTTGTTTGAGGCAGCTGTTGACCTCCTTTTCCTCTCTTTCAAGGGCTGTTTCCAAAGGATTGACGTTGCTCCGGCTATATCTCACTCTAAGGTGGTGATTATCTTTCTAATCCCCTCCACATCTCTCCCACTTTGCTGGCTTGCATTTTCTCTCGCTGCAGGTCGCCCCGACAACAGTTTTTTGCTATAATTTGACAGTTTCCTTGCTGTCCAATCCTTTTCCTCGTTGCCTCTGCCCAAGCCTGCTTTTTTATGGCTGTCTGACAGCCCACCACGTCCCCTGTTGTCTTTTCAACCGTCCATTCTCGTTGCTATCACTTTCAAAACATTTCCAACCTTGCTGCCATCCTCCAAGCAGCCCAAACAGCCATCCCCATCGATTTATACCCCTTTCCCTGTCTTTCTTGCAGCCTTCCCCACTGGCTGGCCAGTCGCCGGCTAGCTTCCAGCCGCGTTCTCGTTGCAGCCGCCGCCGTTTCCAGTCTCCTTCTTGCTGCCATCAACCCGGACAACCCTCATGCATCATCCTCCGACTGTCCACTTGTTGTCTNACCCTTTCTCCGTCTTTCTTGCAGCCTCCCCAACTAGCTGGCCAGTCGCCGACTAGCTTCCAGCCGCGTTCTTGTTGCAGCCGCCGCCGTTTCCAGTCTTCCTTCTTGCTGCCATCAACCCGGACAACCCTCATGCATCATCCTCCGACTGTCCCTTGTTGTCTGGCCTCGGGGAAACCACTGCCTTGCTGTTATGTGCTTGCCAATCATCTTTTACACCCCCGCACCATCTTCTTAATCCTCACCGACCTCCACCATTTTGGATTCACTCTTGTTGAGTGTTTTTGTCGTGTCAGTTGTTATTTTCTATTTTCAGGTTTTTGATTGTAANCTGGGGAAACCACTGCCTTGCCGTTATGTGCTTGCCAATCATCTTTTTCACCCCCGCACCATCTTCTTAATCCTCACCGACCTCCACCACTTTGGATTCACTCTTGTTGAGTGTTTTTGTCGTGTCAGTTGTTATTTTCTATTTCAGGTTTTTGATTGTAATCTCTATTTGCTTTTGAGTAATAGTATTTGTGTTTCCTATTGTGATTTAGGTTAACTCTGGCACTATTTGGTATTGGAGCCAGCCTAACCTTAGTCCTATTCTAATTTGGGAAATTGTATTTTACCTCGAAATCTTTGAGTTTGAAAGTTCTAAGTTTGATAATTGTTGTGCCCATGGGCTCTCTATGTGTGAGAGTTTGTGATACCGAAGTTAACTCAAACCACTATAGGAAGATCAAATATTATCAATGAAAACAAATATGTTGTTACAACTAGCGAACTTAAAATGGAAAATAAATCAATATGTGTCTAAAAAATCTGAAATAACAACAGACATGACACAAATACTTAACTTGGGTAGATCTCGGGTGGTGGTGATTGTCGATAGTGGTTTGGAAAATTGGTGGCCAGGTGGTGGGTGGGTGGATTGGGCATCAAAGAAACAATGACTAGGGGTGGTTCTGGGTAGCGAGAATATCAACTTGGCTATGGGGAGGTGGTTCCGACAGTTGAGACAACAGCGAGGCGGCACAACAAATGGTTTTGGGTGGCTGGAACAACAATGATTAAGCCGGGGAAGTGGTTGAACAACGACGAGGCTGTAAGGATGTGATTCTGGTGGTTGGAGCAACAAAAAAAAGGTTGGGAGATGGAGGGAAGGTTGTAGGTGGCTGGTACAACAGTGGACAACAGGGCAAGAGGCTTACTGGGCTGCCATTGCGACACAAAAAGATGGGTCAAGGAAGAGGAAAGGTTTTTTTTTGCTCGGNCCCTTCTAATAGTTGGAATCATGACTGTATCAACTCCCGTTGTCTGCTTCCCAATGAATGTGAATCGTAAATGCTACCTCGTTGTATTCATCCAAACTGTTGTCTGCATCAAAATTGTCAGTTTGAGCGCTTCGTTTCACGTCATTGTAAGCTGCGATCTCATAGCCTGCGTCCAGATGCTCTGATATTTGTTCATGATCTCTCTTTCTAGGTGTGACCGATCCTTCTCGACCCTTTTGTTGGCTTCTGGGCGCAATCCTTCGTCAGTTTTCCAACTATCANCGTCAGTTCGAGCGCTTCGTTTCACGTCATTGTAAGCTGCGATCTCATAGCCTGCGTCCAGATGCTCTGTTATTTGTTCATGATCTCTCTTTCCAGGTGTGACCGATCCTTCTCGACCCTTTTGTTGGCTTCTGGGCGCAATCCTTCGTCAGTTTTCCAACTATCAGGATCCTGTGTCGGTACCCCACAATGCTTTGGTTGTTTTCGATCCTAAACGTGCATAGGTTTATGAAGTATGGGGCGAAGATGTCANTGTACCCCACAATGCTTTGGTTGTTTTCGATCCTAAACGTGCATAGGTTTATGAAGTATGAGGCGAAGATGTCAAGTTCTACTCTATATGTTAATTGTAAATAAAAAATTAGAAATTATGTTAAAAAAAACTCATAAATTTTTTAACTATCATAAATCGTGAACTCGATGACCATAACTTCCCTTAATAGTCCCAACCTATGTTTGTGTATCTTTAGTAAAAAAAAAGGGAACATCTCACGGGAGATAGCACATTTCGTCGGCTCACTGATCCCAATCACCGCACATGGAAGATTCACGACCATATGGTTATGCTTTGGCNAAGGAACATCTCACGGGAGATGGCACATTTCGTCGGCTCACTGATCCCAATCACTGCACATGGAAGATTTACGACCATATGGTTATGCTTTGGCTAGTCAACTCAATGACCACTAAAGTGGGAGAAAATTTTTTCTCTACAAAACTCTCAAAAAAAAATTGAATGGTTACAAGAAAAACTTATTCTAGCACTGAGAATACTGCAATATTATTTGAGATAAAAACAAAACATTATGATCTTCGTCAATGAGAGCTAAGTGTCACCCAATTCTTCAAACACCTTGACAAATATTGGCTGTAATTGATTATGTTTAAGACACGTGTGGAAATGTCCAGATGATGCCGTGATGTATAACTTCATCATTAAGAAGAAAAGAANCTACAAGAAAAACTTATTCTAGCATTGAGAATACTGCAATATTATTTGAGATAAAAACAAAACTTCATGATCTTCGTCAATGAGAGCTAAGTGTCACCCAATTCTTCAAACATCTTGACAAATATTGGCTGTAATTGGATATGTTTAAGACACGTGTGGAAATGTCCAGATGATGCCGTGATGTATAACTTCATCATTAAGNCATCAACTTGGCTATGGGGAGGTGGTTCCGACAGTTGGGACAACAACGAGGCGGCACAATAAATGGTTTTGGGTGGCTGGAACAACAATGATTATGCCGGGGAAGTGGTTGAACAACTACGAGGCTGTAAGGATGTGATTCTGGTGGTTGGAGCAACAAAAAAAAGGTTGGGAGATGGTGGAGGGAAGGTTGTAGGTGGCTGATACAACAGTGGACAACAAGGCAAGAGGCTTACTGGGCTGCGATTGCGACACAAAAAGATGGGTGAAGGTAGAGGAAAGGTTTTTTTTTGTGTGTGTGTGTGTGTGGGNCTGCTTACAGTGAGCTGGTGACAATTGGAAGAACAAGAACTGCAAGAAGACAACTAAAAGATGCCTGTCGAGGCAGCTGTAGTGAGGAGCTTGTGGTAGCAAAGCAGGAGGGATGCAAAGGAGTTGGTGGAGGATATCAGCACCTCAGGAGTGAGATACAACTAGAGCACCACTCAATCCTTGGAGGAAAGTCACCACCACGACATGAGATACGGGGTCCCAGATACAACCCTATATGGGAAAACCGAGACGTTGATGATTGTCTTGATAGAAAACATGAAAAAAATTGATTTAAAACATTGAAATAATATATTTATAGACTTAAGGTAAATTGGAGTGAACCTTACTCCAAATAGGAGCGAAATCCACACAAATGATGTGTCGACCGACCGTCTTCGACCGGTCCAAGTCACAATATCCCGCGGTACTATAGTAGTGATCGCGGATGGTTCCTTGAGATACTTCATCCGCAAAACATATGAAAGGGGCCAGGACCTCTAACAATAATAGGTTGGTGCCTCAATGCTATCTTGAAGTGGTGAGGAACCTGTGGTGATTGGATGTTTTTTGTTAAGAAGGCATAACAATGTNAGACCGTCTTGGACCGGCCCAAGTCACAATATCCCGCGGTACTATAGTAGTGATCGCGGATGGTTCCTTGAGACACTTCATCCGCAAAACATATGAAAGGGGCCAGGACCTCTAACAATAATAGGTTGGTGTCTCAATGCTATCTTGAAGTGGTGAGGAACCTGTGGTGATTGGATGTTTTTTGTTAAGAAGGCATAACAATGTNCGAAGAAAATTGATTTAAAACATTGAAATAATATATTTATAGACTTGAGGTAAATTGAAGTGAACCTTACTCCAAATAGGATCGAAATCCACACAAAGGATGTGTTGACCGACCGTCTTGGACCGGTCCAAGTCACAGTATCCCGCGGTACTATAGTAGTGATCGCGGATGGTTCCTTGAGATACTTCATCCCAAATCGGGTCAGTATAGCAGAACATATGAAAGGGGCCAGGACCTCTAACAATAATAGGTTGGTGCCTCACTGCTATATTGAAGTGATGAGGAACCTGTGGTGATTGGATGTTTTTTGTTAAGAAGGCATAACAATGTTTCAAGTGAAGATGTAGTGAAGTTTATCTTCGTTGTTACTTGGATCAAAAGCTTGGATCCCAATTACAAGTGGGATTATAGCATAACAAAACACAAATTAAATATCGTCTACAAGGTAGTTTGGTGGCCCAAAAAAAAAAAAACATTGGGTAGCTCCTTGACTATTACCCCATATTTTTTTGAAAACCTGCTTTGAATTCTTAAAATAATTCTGCAGATTACTTCGATTTATTGAATTTTCTAATGAAGATAGATAGTTGTGTGAACTGAAGCAGATCTTCTTAAATAGAAATGAATATTGTTGAAATGAGTCTCATTATTAGAATACTTTTTGCCTAGTACCAAATAACATATGATGTTGTTCTAGATGTATTGTTTTGTATTGGCCTTTGTGGTTTTTGTTAAGTGGCATGTCCTTCATTATTTAATGTAGTGAACGACCAATATATGAATTTTTATTTCATGATGGCCATGGAAAAAACTCCCTCATCGGATGAGGCTCTAGAAAAACTTCTACTAAAAGACATGAGTAATCTTAGAACGCAATCGACAATTATATTACGTTTTAGTACAAAGTTCAGGGCTTCCATTTTTTTGTGTATTAGTAAAATTCTTGTCTTAAAGTTTTTAGAGTGGTGACTCTTCCCTCAAATATTCACTTTTTTTTTTGGGTGTAGCAATCCTACTCAGAGCTTTTGAATTAATCAAGGCTGGTATAGACGGTCTGACGAGGGAAATTAAGTTTTCTACTTTTTGTAAAACTAAGTGTTAATAAATGAAAGAACTACTAAATAAATTTATTTAAAACAATATAATTAAATTTACAAGAACAACAACAACAAAGTCTTGATCCCATTACGTGGGGTCAGCTACATGAATCCTTTTTCTCCATTGCGTCTTATTTAGTATCATATTTTCATTTAGTTCTAGTAAATTAAGATCATTTTTAATACAATAAGGCCAAGTCTTCCTAGGTCTACCTCTGCCTTTCTTAATACAAGTCGAATCTAAAACATCTACTCTCGCAATCGGATCATGAGATGGTCGACGTTTAATGTGACCAAACCATCTACGACGACTTTCTCTAATTTTGTCCGTCACAGGAGCTACACCAACCCTATCACAGATATATTCAACGACTTTCTCTAATTTTGTCTGTCACAGGAGCTACACCAACCCTATCACGAATATATTCATTAATGTGACCAAACCATCTAAGAAGACTTTCTCTAATTTTGTCCGTCACAGGACCAACCCTATCACGAATATATTCATTTTTTTTGTCTCTAAGTGTAAAGCCACTCATCCACCTAATCATTCTCATCTGAGCAACACTTAACTTTCTATCACAGGAGCTACACCAACCCTATCACAAATATATTCATTTCGCATTTTGTCTCTAAGTTTGCAGCCACTCATCCACCTAATCATTCTCATCTCAGCAACACTTAACTTATTATTATGCTTCTCCCCTTCATCCACCTAATCATTCTCATCTCGAAAACATTTAACTTTTTATTATGCTTCTCTTTTAAAGGCCAACATTCAACGCCATAGAACATTGCAGGTCTCACCACCGTCTTATAAAATTTTACTTTCAGTCTAAGCAGTACTTTTCTATCACACAAAAGGCCCGAAGCATTGCTTCACTTCAACAAACCAACTTAAATTCTACTATTAACATCCCCATCTATATCACCATCGCTTTGAACAACGGACGCAAGATATCTAAATCGTTCACACCTTTTAATAATTTGATCTCTCAAAGTCACAGTCACACTTCTGTCACTAGAGCTATTACTACTAAAATTACATTCCATGTATTCAATTTTAGGCACTTCTGTCACTAGAGCTATTACTACTAAAATTACATTCCATGTATTCAGTTTTAGTTCTACTTAAATGAAGGCGTTTAGACTCCAATGTAGACCTCCATAATTCAAGTTTTCCTGGGTTTTTTCCCTCGTTTTATCCAGAAGAAAGATATCATCAGCAAAAAGCAAACACCAAGGTACATTCTCCTTTAAATGTCTAGTAAGACCATCCATAACTAAAGAAAAAAGATATGGGCTTAAGCCGATCCCTGATGTAATCCAACAGAAATATGAAAATATTTGGTCAATCCTCCTTCAGTTTGAACACCAGNCAAATATTTCCTCACTTCAATTGGGATATCATTAGGTCCTACATACTTTCCACCCTTGGTTTTCTTTAAGGCCTCAACTTCTTTTTTACTAATGCGACAGTAAGAATGAAACATTTTATTATTATTCAGGATATTAAGATCACTAAGGTCGATTGTGTTTTCATAAACTTCATTAAAAAGTTTATCAAAGTAACTCACCCACCTATGTTGAATATCTTTCAAGAAAAGTACTTTTTGATTTTCATCTTTCATACACTTTACTTGAGTTAAATCTTTACTTTTCTTTTCTCGAAGTACTTTTTAATTAAATTTACCTCATTACAGGTTGTTCACGTCTTTTTTAAATATTTTATCTTATATTATTCATTTTTTAGTCAATTAATTACATCTTAAAAGTCAATTTAAAACAATATCGAGTTAACCAAAGTCAGTAAATACTCATACTCATAAACTATAGTAATACAAGAAAAAAATAACATGCATGCCAGTTAAACTTTTGACAACTTAATATGAAATATTTGATAATTATGAATATGAGCACTTATGATATTTTATGCTTTTCAAATGTTTTTAATTATACCAATAACATATCTATATCATTTTATGTTAGTATAATTGTCATAAAGCATCGTCTAAAATTATACCAATTAAGATCTTTCAATATCAATATTATTTTTCATATACATGCATTAGTACCATAAAAAGTGACTTCATCATAGTCAATTTTGCACACATTTTCTTTACATGTATAATTTTCGAAAATCATCTGGCAGCAGGTGATTAGCGAAGTCAAACTGCAACATCAACTGACCAACTGGCGAAATCTGAAGGAATATGACATGCTTTAAAATATGCTATTTTTTTGATACATTTTTTTTCTCATTTTTAATGATATTGCACTTTAATGGAATGTATTTTGTGTGTTTTTTTGTTTAAGGTACAAGAGATGAAATTTTAAAGAAAAAAGAGTGAAAACGGAGCAAAACGGGGTCAAATAGAGCAATTGGAAACAGAGAGCCCGACGCCATAACGTCAGAATCTGGCGTGTATGCGCCAGACAACTATTTCAAGCTGCTAGAAGGTTGTCGCCTAACCGTTCATACTGTCGCCTAACCGTTCATACTGGAGCCTAACCATCATAATCGGTTTTTTTTTAAGATACCTTGAGTCCATACNCCTGAAGGATTATGACATGCTTTAAAATATGCTATTTTTTCGATACATTTTTTGCTCATTTTTAATGTTATTGCACTTTATTGGAATGTATTTTGTGTGTTTTTTTGTTTAAGGTAAAAGAGGTGAAATTTTGAAGAAGAAAGAGAAAACGGAGCAAAACGGTGTCAAATAGAGCAATTGGAAACAGAGAGCCCGACGCCATAACGTCATAATCTGGCGTGTATGCGCCAAACAACTATTTCAAGCTGCTAGAAGGTTGGCGCCTAATCGTTCATACTGGCGCCTAGCCGTTCATATTGGAGCCTAACCGTCATAATCGGTTTTTTTTAAGATACCTTGAATCCATACTGGGCTAAGGTATTTGAAGTGACTCTTGAGGGATTTCAATGTTTTTTATAAGGGGGTATCCCTTCAAGTAAGGGGANATAGCCGTTCATATTGGAGCCTAACCGTCATAATCGGTTTTTTTTAAGATACCTTGAGTCCATACTGGCCTAAGGTATTTGAAGTGACTCTTGAGGGATTTCAATGTTTTTTATAAGGGGGTATCCCTTCAAGTAAGGGGAGGGGGGGGAGGAGTTTTGGTTGTTGTGAATGTTGTTGCGTGGTTGTAGCGTGGAGGAAGGTGTGAGGGGTGCGTCTCTTAAGGTGAGGGGGTGTCTCTTTGTGGTGTGTGAGTGGAAGGAGAGTTGAAAATTTTTCAAAGGAATTTCAGGAGATTTGCTTGTGGAGGAGTTTAGAATAAGCGTTTTATATTTTTGTTTGAGTTTGTTAAACTTTTTTGTGTAAACCTGATTTTATATATCAATTCATGTGTTGTTGTATGTTCCCTATGAAATATGAGTAGTTTTCTTTGATGAGAAATAATCATGTGTAGGATTATAATATTTTATAATTACTTTTAATTTCAATATTGTGATGGTCTATTACTTCATGCTTAATTTACTTTTGCAATTTGACCAATTAAGAAGTTAAAATATATTGTGAAAACGTAATNTCTATGAAATATGAGTAGTTTTCTTTAATGAGAAATAATCATGTGTAGAATTATAATTTTTTATAATTACTTTTAATTTCAATATTTTGATGGTCTATTACTTCATGCTTAATTTACTTTTGCAATTTGACCAATTAAAAAGTTAAAATATATTGTGAAAACGTAATTACCTGGGATGACTATGCTTTTCCTCAATTAGTAATTAGCACACTAACCTTTAGGATGAAAAAAAAATAATCTTGGGGTGAGCGTAAATAGATAGGGAGATAAGATTTGACAGGTGTAAATTGGTGATTCTNTAATCTTGGGGTGAGCGTAAATAGATAGGGAGATAAGATTTGACAGGTGTAAATTGGTGATTCTNCGTAATGACCTGGGATGACTATGCTTTTCCTCAATTAGTAATTAGCACACTAACCTTTAGGATGAAAAAAAAATAATCTTGGGGTGAGCGTAAATAGATAGGGAGATAAGATTTGACAGGTGTAAATTGGTGATTCTAGGGTGACAGACTAGAATTTTAACCAATTTGATCTGGGATTTGAAACTTAAGGCTAGGTTAGCCCCAACTGAGGGCTTACGTGGGTGCTCTAGGGTGATAGATTAGAACCTACCCAACATAACCAAAGATTTAGAACTTAACTCTAGGTTAGTCAATGTTCTTTATGCATTCGGAAGAAGGTAAAGAATATATATGCTTTTATTTGTCAGAAAACTTCATTCAAATTTATAAACCTTCGATTCCTATTCTGATTATAATCTCATTGTAAGGTGAAAAATTTTCATACAACTTGAACTCTTCTACATAAAATTAGTTTAGAAACATTTAGCATTTTCTTTAGGATTAAAAATAAAATTTGTAGGTATTAATTGCTTCTTTCTACACATACAATTTCAACCTTAATTATTAGATACTTTACCTGTAGTTTAAGTAGAGTTTTACTAAGTTGGTAAAAAGAGTTTTTTTTCCCCGTGGGATCGATACTTGGGGACTAAAAGAAAGCCCTATAATACTTAAACCGATACGTGCACTTGCGTAATATCCCTAGTGTGTAGAATTGAATTTTATAGAAAAACGAGAATTATTTGTTATATAACACTCAGTCGAGAATTAATGGTGCAAGCACATATGGGCAGTGTGATTCAAGTTTTTGGCACCTTTTTTGAGTTTGAAATTAAAGTAATTACAAACTAAGCATGCACATATTGTGTCGGGATCAAGTTTTTGGCGCCATTGTGTGGAAAGCGACAAAACTTTTGATTTAGAAATTTTAGTTGAGCTGTAGACTTATTTTAGGAAAATTGTGATGTTGTGTACCTGTATAAGTGCTTGTTTATGTGTTAAAAATATTNTGCGTCTCTTCAGGTGAGGGGGTGTCTCTTTGTGGTGTGTGAGTGGAAGGAGAGTTGAAAATTCTTCAAAGGAATTTCAGGAGATTTGCTTGTGGAGGAGTTTAGGATAAGTATTTTATATTTTTGTTTGAGTTTGTTAAACTTTATTGTGTAAACCTGGTTTTATATATCAATTCATGTGTTGTTGTATGTTTCCTATGAAATATGAGTAGTTTTCTTTGATGAAAAATAATCATGTGTAGGATTATAATTTTTTATAAATACTTTTAATTTCAAGATTGTGATGGTATATTACTTCATGCTTAATTTACTTTTGCAATTTGACCAATTAAGAAGTTAAAATATATTGTGAAAATGTAATGACCTGAGATGACTATGCTTTTCCTCAATTAGTAATTAGCACACTAACCTTTAGGATGGAGAAAAAATAATCTTGGGGTGAGTGTAAATAGATAGAGAGATAAGATTTGACGGGTGTAAATGGGTGATTCTAGGGTGACAGACTAGAATTTTAACCAATTTGATCTAGGGTTTGAAACTTAAGGCTAGGTTAGCCCCAACTGAGGGTTTACGTGGGTGCTCTAGGGTGATAGATTAGAACCTACCCAACATAACCAAAAATTTAGAACTTAACTCTAGGTTAGTCAATGTTCTTTATGCATTCGGAAGAAGGTAAAGAATATATATGCTCTTATTTGTCACAAAACTTCATTCAAATATATAAACCTTCGATTCCTATTCTGATTATAATCTCATCGTAAGGTGAAGAATTTTCATACAACTTGAACTCTTCTACATAAAATTAGTTTAGAAACATTTAGCATTTTCTTTAGGTTTAAAAATAAAAATTGTAGGTATTAATTGCTTCTTTCTACACATACAATTTCGACCTTAATTCTTAGATAATTTATCTGTAGTTTAAGTAGAGTTTTACTAAGTCGGTAAAAAGAATTTTTTCTTCCCCGTGGGATCGATACTTGGGGACTAAAGGAAAGCCCCATAATACTTAAACCGATACGCGCACTTGCATATTATTCCTAGTGTGTAGAATTGAATTTTATAGAAAAACGAGAATTATTTGTTATATAACACGCAGTCGAGAATTAATGGTGCAAGCACATATGGGCAGTGTGATTCAAGTTTTTGGCACCTTTTTTGAGTTTGAAATTAAAGTAATTACACACTAAGCATGCACATATTGTGTCGGGATCAAGTTTTTGGCGCCATTGTCGGGAAAACGACGTAACTTTTGACTTAGAAATTTTAGTTGAACTGTAGACTTATTTTAGGAAAATTGTGATGTTGTGTACCTGTATAAGTGCTTGTTTATGTGTTAAAAATATTTTTAAGTATTTTTGAGTGTTTTGTTAATTTTATTTTTTGAACTTTTACTTTTGTATGCGTAGTTCAGGATTTGAAGATTTAGTACATTACGATTCTGAGTCAGAACGAACTATAAAAAAAATCCAAAAATAAAAAGAACTTCACAATTTGAAAGAAATGACAAACACATCACATAACCAAGAAATGACAAACACATCAGTATAAAACATTTAATAATTAGTTATACTGATGTGTTTGTCATTTCTTTCAAATTGTGATCAATTACTAACTTTTAAAAGAACCCACAAACTAATTAATATGCATGCCAGTATAAAACATTTGGTAGTTATTAATATGATCAATTACGATGTTTTATGCTATTCAAGTTTGTTTTACTATACCAATAACATATCAATATGATTCTATGTCTGTATGACAAGAGTACCGTCTAAAAATTGTATTAATAAAGTTACTTCAATATCAATATTCTTTTTCTTACCCAAGCCTCAAGTACTTTAGTTTTTCTTCACTAATATCATAAATGGGCGACTTTATCATAGTGAATAATGCACATACAAATATATACTTTTTTCCTTTTCTTTAAGGGATAAAATTAAAATGTGGTTAAAAATATTAGCACCTAACTCTATTAAAGATTGTGCAGAATTAGGTCATAAATTTCTAGCTAAGTACTTTCGACCTTCAAAAACTGCTAAGCTTAAAAATGATATTGCTTCGTTTACTCAGTATAAATGTGAGTCAATATATGAAGTTTGAGAACGATTCAAAGAACTCCTTATGAAGTGTCCACATCACACTTTGCCAGACTGGTTGATTATTCAAACATTTTATAATGGGTTAGCAGGATCCCTTAGGTCTATCATTGACGCTGCTGGTGGTGGTTCATTATTATCAAAACTATTTGATGAAGCATATTCTTTTATCAAAGCGATGACTAGAAACAACTTTCAATGACCCTCTGAGAGGGCAAACCCTAATAAATTAGCTAGTGTTCATGATACTAATGTAATCTCTATTTTTGGCTTCATGAACACTGGCTACAAATTTTATTATAATCAAAAGTAGCCTATGTTCAGTTAAAATAGAGATTACATTAGTATCATGAACAATCAAAATCATTAATTGAAGATCCTACAATTGTCATTCTCCGGCGATAATGTTCTACAAATTTTATTATAATAAAAAGTAGCCAGTGTTCAGTTAATTTTTTATTGTATAAAAGTAATAAAATATGGTTTATTTAAGCAGGCTTATTTACCTCTAGAAATTGTAATGCCCATGTTCTCTAGATGCTTGGGAGTTGGATCACAGTACTCCCTTGAATGAGATCTCTAATCATTAAAGTTTGAATTTTGAATAGGGTGTTGCTTGGGCTTTCTGCTCCTGTGGCGCCACATCCCAATCAACCCTTTCCAATTGACGATAGCTGTATTAGAGGAAGACAATTCAGTCAAATCCATTTTCCATCACACTAATTTTGATTTTCACTAAAGTAGATAAGTGCGTAAAAAATTAGTTTTGCCTAGATTGTCACAAAACACAGAAATTTTTTGATCCTTTACTATTCATCTTAAATAATGATACGAAAACGTGCATATAAAAAATACAAAGCTTTTGAAGAAACTTTGAACATAAAATTTATATATACCAGAAGTTTTTAATTTTTATCATTTATATCTATTTTCTATTAAACAGTTAAGCTTGTAAAACCCAAAAATTGTATGCTACTGGTAAAATTAATCACATATCCATTGTTCTACATTCTTATTTTCTAATTGTGGAACCATATTTATTGTATCTGATAAGTTCAACAATAGATGAGATAGAAAATTATAAAATAAGATTCAAATGTACATGAAAGAATTAATAATGTATATGCTGATATTTGACTAAGATGAGCAATGCCATTTATATTTGTAACTCTTCTAATGCAGGAGTTTTGATATTTTAATAAACAGAAAAAACATTATCATATGCATTAAGTTTTGCAGTTTGCTATAAATTAATATTATCGTTAAGTATCAAATCTTTTATTTTATTATAGTAGCCCATTTCGTATATAAATTTCTTTAGTACTCATCATTTTAAGAAATGTCATATAATATTTGTCTAGGTTTTTAGAAATATTTAAATAGTTGGGTGGCTATTGAGCCCGCCATCTGTAATAATTATCAATAAAGTTTGGTCTGCTTTATATGGCAGTTATGGATCATTCCAACTTTGGTATCTGTAGTCGAAAACTCTTATTTCTGAATCGAGGCTCTTCTCATCGGAAATTTTGTCTTTCTCTACGCCGGTCATCATTGTTTGTCTATATATATTATTCATATAGCTTTTCATTGATTTTTATTTATCGATTATTTTATTTTTATCTATGTTTACTTATTGAGTATGGATATGTACGTGTTAACTATTAAATTATACTGAATGCATCTAAAATATTGTATGGCATTTAATATTCATTATTACATATTTGATTATGCATTATATTTTATAAATTGATCTTAAATTGAATTGTATAGCATGTTTGAAGTTCAATATAAATTGATAATTATGTACCTTTTGCTAGCAACATCTTAAATTATGCAGAATTTCTAATGTTAATATCTGATCGGTTGATATAATTGTAAGAAATTGTAGAAATTAATCTTTGAATAATTTGCTTCTTATTTTAGACATTGAGCATCTCACCTCAATTACTTAGTTCTTGTTAGTCAGCTTTTGTCCATAGGGTTATCAACCAATCCATTGCAACCGCAATACGTATTTGCATAGAATGTGTAATTTTGACAATCAATTTAGTTTAAATCGTTTCTTGAAGCTTGAAGTACAAACATGAACTTTATTTTTGGCGATTTTTTGTTTGGTGAATTCTCATATCTAGTCTTTATTTTTTTCTGTTGGCCCCCTTCATTTCATTTCTTCTACATTATATCTGTTTCATGTTGCATGCATGTATGCGTGCTAATGCTTGAAATGGTTACAAAGGGGTTGATTCGAAATCCTTTACGAAAATGTTTACTGTAACTATAACTATCACAAATGTATCTCTTCATTTTAATGATTGGCTTTATAAGCCGTCTATTTTTAATTGTTATAAGGTTGATTATGCAATTTTGTTTATTGGTAAGCAGTTGCTAAATATGATGAAATGAATTAGATGACTTTCTTTCAGAGTATGATGTTCTAAAGTGTGCTTGCAATTATTATTTACGTTTTAACATTTTTAGTTAACTTCATTAGGATGCATAAGTGTACTATTCAAAAAGTTCAGTTGTTGTCAGGATGCGGTTTTTACATACATATTTCATTGAGTTATTTAACCTTTTTTTGTATTTTTGATGCTTTTGCAGGTGAACTTTATTTTGTCATTTGAAGAGATCAGTCTAAAGTTTATCAACATTTCCGAACAGGTAATTTAATAGCTTCTAGTTCCTGGTAGACACTGTAATTATTTATATATTGTCTTGGTCAACATAAACCTACTCATAAAAAACTAAAAACACCGGAAATTCTTGAAGGATTTTTTATTCTTGAAATTTGCTAAAATTTGTAATTTTGCTTATCATCTTCAACTACTCAAATTTTTGCTCCTATGATGTTGGGAACCGAGAATAGCTGAGACATTCTTCAAAACTGTTTGGACCTAGGTGTGTGGAATTTAGGTAAATATAATTGATCTATATCCTGTTTGCGGGAATAAACAAATTATATTAGTAGCTTGGAGAATTAAGAGAATAAATTTGATTGGTTTGGATATATTGGGTATGGTGTTTGCCTTGGCTTGATTTTTTTCAATTCAATCTTCCAGAGCCATCAAACAGCCTATTGGGCCTTATTAATTTTTTTCTAAGTCACTATTTGCTTAGAGCGTTAAACTAATCTTTTAGCATAAATGGTCTCTAAATCAAATTTTCATTAGAGTTTTTCTTTTTTTCTCCATCTTTCGAACTCTTTCCAAAAATCACCTTACAATCTATTCTTATAATATACTTTTATTTTAATATTGTTGCTTTTGCCACTTATTGTTACAAAAGAAGATGTTGATTGCTTGAAACTTGTAATGGTACCCTCTATATGCATCTGTGTTAGTCTCTGGGGTATTCCCTCGTCACATTTAGCTATCATGTTCCTAAATTTGCTTTCTTTAGCGCTGACACTTGAACCTTAAAATGCTCAGGAATCAGTTGATTGTCTACCATAATTAATTAAAGTTTTCACGCGCACGAAATGATATTGCAAGTTCTCAAACATTATTTCCACAATTCTTAAAACATTTATCCTCTGTAGTTTTGTGTCCTTGGTCAATCAATTTATCTACTTTAAACTGCCATAGAAGTAATGTCATAAGGACATACAATATTCCATGATACCCAATTTTTAAAATATGTCAATATGCCCACCTATAAAAGATATGAAATTTTCTGATTGAATGCTGACCGTTGATGTAACCTTATTGTGTTTGGTTGTTTTTTTTGTTACTTGAAGAAACACTTCTAAACTAGCTATTGTTTTTCAATTGATATTTTGTGACTTAAGTATTCTTTTAACTACACCTTATTCTACATAGTTTTTGCAAATCCATTTTCATTATACTTGACACAGTAAGATGGAGTTACTGCCGTCTACAGGAGATTTAGTACTGAGTTAGAGGGTAGCAGGAAGGTTCTTGTGTTTTTCATTGGCAACCCGATGTGCCAGGCTTACATTTGTTGGAATTCCCTTGGCTTTATGAACTCAGCAAAGTTTGTTAAGTCTTCTAGTTACATGTCTTATACAACATTCCAAATTTAAATTAATAATTAATTTTGGCGTAAAATTATTTTTATTTTGTTTTAACGGCTATCTCAATTCTTTTCATTTTGGATTTGTTTCATTCATTAATTTTTTTTACTTGCCCTTGTATAAGTTTTCATTTAGTTGTTTTTTAAATGATGCTATTTACTTAATATCTATGATTAGAAATAATTATAATGCCTTCATCATGGATAAACTTTATTTGATCACAATCACTTGATTCTTTCTCTTATTTTAGCTGTATGACCATTTATTTTTTAATGCTTAAGCTACACATGTATAACGGAAAAGTTATAACCTTTGCTTATCTTACTCTTTTTTACATTTATGACTTACATTGCTTATATTTTACAATTTCAATTTCCTATTATTATTTTTTTATTTATAAACTTACTGTTTTATAGATTATTCTCATCTTTTCATTTTACCATCAAGTCTCCGTTCTTACATTTCCTCCTCCCAATAAATCTTGCGTGATCTTCTTAACACAATGCATTACTTTTCTACACACCATTGTAGATGAATTTATGGCAAGTCGATTGAAGTACTGGTAAGCGGACAAAATTTATGTAACTATTTTTCTTATATTCTCTTTTTCTCCTGCTCATACCTTTTTGTCTTTTGCTTTACCTTTTTCATGAAATGAGATGGTTTGGTGGCTGAACATGAGTATAATTTTAATTTAAACTCGCTGAATAGGAAACGTGACAATTATAAATCAATCAAAATCTTATTCTCTCTTCTATCCCATTTTTCTTTAATCTCAGTTATGAAAAAAGCGAATCTTTGGCAGTCCTAATTGTACAGGCTCACAAACTCGCTTTCTTTTTCATTACCTAACCAATGATCTCATGTTGAGGTTTCTCGCTCGTTGTCCTAATGAGGATTTCAACAATTGTGGCAGGAGCTAGAGAGAGGATGATGTGGGTGAGAGAGCGGCGTGCATGAGTGGAAGGGAGGTTGGGAGCTGCATTGATGATGAGAACAAGGAGATGTCTGACATCTGAACAACTAGTTTTTTATGTGCATTAGAGGGAGGTGCGTTGCATTGAGCTTTGTGTAGGACAAGGAAGAAAGTCGACAATGTGGGTTGCTGGTGATAAGTGCAAGTAACGTTTGTGGTTTATTGTTAGCGGGAGTTGCAAGCTAAATTTTCTGAAAATTTGAGAAACATAAAATATTGACAATTTTAAAATATACTCCAAATTCTGCATTCTTGAGATTTAATCGAACTAATTGTATAAAATTCTACGAGTTGAATCGATCGACTGATATATCACATAATCTACTAGTTTGATGGAGATATGAATTCAGATGATTTTATCGAATGACTACAATTTGTTGAGAGGATCTTTGAGTACAAAGAACATTTCCTTGTGGTTGGACATCTTGCAGATGTTGAAGAAAAGAGAAGACAGTGATAAGATTTCCAAGTGAGAGTTAAAAAAATGATGCAAAGGAAACACATCCCACCCCTCTACTGCCAAGATATGTTTCTGAGATTCCATCGCTTACAATTGCTAGACCTATGACTGGAGGNTGGATGAGGCTCGATCAAATAAACTAAGAAAGATATGACATCCGTTTGGTCTGCGAAACGTTTTATTGGCCGACAAGTTCCCCTATTTAATACAAAGAATTAAATAGGGTTTATTTTAGGCTGGGTTCGGGAAACCTTCCTATAAGGGCAAGCCCCTATAGTTAATTACATCTTAAATGACCGAAGTCACCTAAGAAAACTTATAAGGGCAAACCCCTATAGTTAATTACATCTTAAATGACCGAAGTCACCTAAGAAAACTCCTTGATAAAAATCAGGGGATATCATCTTCAAAGAAGTCAAAATGATAGGACTTTTTAACGAAATCGGACGAAGAGGTGTGAAAGCGGAAATGCTCGAACCTGGAACAATGTTGAGGAATCCAAATGAAGAGAAACTAGGGGAGGCCACAGATCCTGAAGAGAACCTCAGTGACTTCCCAGTCTATCCTATGATTTGGCTTCAGTTTTGAGAAGAACTTATTAAACTGTTTCATCCTGCCAATTTTATTTAATTAGGGCTTATATTTGCGTGACATGGCCACACAAATCGCTTGGAAGATACGAGGGGTTTACGTCGTATCGGACGACAACCTCGGAACCTAGAACGAGTTAGAGCTTAAATCGTATAACAGAGCTATACGAATGCCTAAAGAAAAAGGTGAAAAATTTATATTGCGCTATGCAAACAACCTCAAAATCCTATGGATTGTTGTTTAATTTCTAGGAAAATGAATAGTTTTGCTGGGGAAGACATGTTCTGCTGTTGAAGATGGTCGTGCTGCTCACCGCGCTAGCTCCGTTTTGCTGGGGAAGACATGTTCTGCTGTTGAAGATGGTCGTGCTGCCCACCGCGCTAGCTCCCAAACTCACCGACGTGATGAGTCAAGTTTTCTAAGGTGTCTAGTTATAGTTTCAAATCAAACGGCCCTATGACTGTAGTCCTCTAAACATCCTATGTAAAAAAGGAAACATGCTTGAAGCTATATAATATAAAGTGTGCAATGCCGGAACAAATAATAGAATGCATGTGAAAGAGTAGTAGGCAAAAACAGGAGCAGTATAACATGCTATACATAAAGAACAGTAGCAGGTAGAAACAGGAAAAGTGTAACATGCTATACAAAGAGAATAGTAGCAAGTAGAAACATGAGTAATATGACATGCTATTCAGTACAGTAGTAGGTAGAAGCAGAAATGACATAATCATGCTGTGCAGAAAGAACAACAGCAGGTAGAAACAGAAAAATTATAACATGCTATACAGGAAGAACAATAACAGGTAGAAACAGGAAAATTAAATGCTGAAAAATGTAAAACAAACCTGTAGGCCCGTGAGATCCGATGTTCCTTAAGTATAGCAAGCCTAAATGCATCTCAAAAAAGCAAAGTCCGGAAGAAAACGTTATCCAGGAAATCCGAGGAAAAGCGGAAAAATTCGAGAAAACAAACGAAAAAGACTCAAGTAAAAGAAAATCCTCAAAACTCCTGGGGAAATCCCAAAAGAAAAGAAAAGTAACACGAGTGCCNGGAGCCGAAACTTTTGGGGAAAGGGAGGTGTTGCCAGATTTTCTGTTTGCTCGTGCTACTTGCTTGTTCTACACTTTGACCGAGTTCTTCACATTCCTTGCTGGTCCACTCGATACCTTTGCTTGGCCGCTTGTTTGGCCATTGAGATTTTGGGTTGGTTCAAAAGAGCTTCGATAGAAGGAGGTTCTGTAGAAATATTTCTATTCTTGCATTTGCCTTGGATTTACGCCAAGAGGTAACTTCCTCGCCCCTTAATCACTCAATCTGCTTGCTTGGTTGTTGATATCCCTGCTTGTCTGCCCGATACTATTATGGGTTTCTCAAGGCCTTACTGACCATCTCGAATATTTTGCTGGTTGGTTGAAGTGTTTATGGCTTTGCTGGACATTTATTGATTTAGCTTGTCCCTTTAGCTTCACTGTTTCATGATTCATGATCGACCTGATAACAAAGAGGCAATATTATGTGTCGTTTAAGTTTTCCTTTTACGCTTGGTTAACATGAGCAAGAATCCTTTATGCAACACTATTTGCTAGAGCCGCTCACTTAAGCATCGCCTTGCTATATGACAATCTTTTCCTTTGAGACGATGCGGTTTTTTTTTTTATGGATTCAACTTAACATTCTCTGTTTAGCCACTCTTTAGGTCTTATCAGCAAAGCTATTTAAATTCCAATACAGGTTCTTGAACATAGTTTTGCGGTGTAGATATTGCTTCGACATGTATATGTTGGTACAATCACATACATTGCACACGATTCTCATGTGTTTCATGCCTAATCTCATGCGATCACATGCTTCCCTGCTTGATTCTATTCGAGTGTGCTAAAAAAAAAAAATTAAGCTTATTATTTTTCATTGTGCATCCTTGGATATGAGAATGAGTGATTGAAGTAACCCTCATCATTGGCATCCTTTATAGAATTGTTGTGGGAAATGAATATGTATATATTGGAATTTACAGTCAATCCAGGTGGCTAAGGCTACATGCTTTCCTTGATTCTAAATTTATTGAAATATCAATATGCTCTATCATTTGAATGTTTGGAAGATGAATTTTGCTCAAACAGGTTTGAGATTTTAATTTTGGAGGAGTGTTGTGTAGGAAGATTTACATACGACATCTGGGAATTCCTATGTGTTTATTTATATGATACACAATACTTCACTTATAACACTTATACATCGTGGATTTTATCAATGAGAATTTCCATTCCATAGAAAATCTTATGTATTTACCCAACCCCATCGCAATTACGTGCTTACATACATACCTCCCAATTGCTATGTATTTGCAAACCCCAGCACAAAAGCTGAATCTTGTTAATGGATTCATTTCTATTCACGTTAGCAAGGCTTTCAAACATATTTATATATACAGGTCTTACCCTCATGCATTTTGGAAAGAACTACATACATGCCACCTGGAATCTGATTCTTACACATATACTACTCAATCTTTGCGCACTTCACATAGTTGGCAATTAATCCCCATTTCTTTTTATCTTCCTTACACATGAAAAGGGGTGCATTCAACTTTTTTTTAAGGTTAGAATGGTGATATTTTGATGCAACTTGAAGATTGGGTGGCATAAATGGAAGAGCTGAAACTTGGATTTTTTTTTTATTTTTTATTTTTTATTTTTATTTTTTTAATTTGAAAGCTCTATTTGTCAACTTGCAAAGGTTGGAAGTCTTGATGCTTATGTTTTGCAAAATCTGAAACTCTCGATGGATAATTTGTAAAATTTTGAGACCGTTAGTGTTCAATTTGCAAAAATCTGAAATTGTAAGGTGGCTTGTTTGCAAAATCTGAAACCTTGTGTGGCATAAATGTAAAAGTTGAGGTATAGGTGTGAATATAATGTGACATTTACATGCTTACCACCTAATTCTTATATACTTATATACCTCACACTAAAGCTCCAATATTTACAAACAAATACAATTCTTTTAGATTTCTTTTTTTATGCTTGCCCTCACATACATTTTTTAGTGCACCTGAAAATATTTCCTTTCTCTTTTAAAACATGTGGAAGTAAGAGTTTATGCTACCTTTGAGATCTAATCCTGAAAAGCTTCCTTGAATCAATAAAATGAAGAGTAATAGGTCTACGTTCTCTTGCTTTCTGATTCGAAACGAATGATAAAGGAAATTTTGGAACATTCCTATGGTTGCCATGAAATGATAGTTGGCTATTTGAAATATATGGAATGATGGTTTGGGTTTTGATTCTAAGACTCTATTATTCTTATCTTTATTCAATTGAATGTTAGAATTCATTTCAAAGCTCGATGACATTTTGGCTATAAAGATGCATGCATATGTTGGCACGATAGTCTGGAATATAAAGTTCCGAGGGGAAATATTTTCTATTTTGATCCACTTGATGGGTCCGGTTTAAGCTCTTTTGAATCAAATTATGGATGAAAATATTTTTTGTATTTGGCCCACTTAAAGGCCTCGGTTTCGGCTCTATTTTGTCTTTCTTGAGAGCTCGGTTTTGGCCATTCAATGGCTCGGACTTTGCCTCATGAGGGGCACGGCTTTGGTGGCTTTCGACTCGCATTTAGCAAGTCAGTTTTGTGGCTCTCGAGTCGCATTTAACGAGTCGTATTTGGTGAGTCGGTTTTGAGGGATGATCCGCCTCTGTTATGGCGTGTTTTAAGCGGTATCATTTCCTCCTCTCTCTCACCCCATATTTGTTCTTTTCTTTTCCTTGTTTCTTGGTTCGGTCTTCGATGCTTATGTCCGATGCATAAGTGTCCACGTATAGCCTTTTGCTATACATGAAACCATCAAGCAAAGTCGCAAGTAATCGTTTTGGGGCGTACGGTGTTGATGATAAAGACACACCGAAGAAAGAGCAGAAAAATGTCCTATCCTATAACATCAAGATCCAGACATTTGATAAAAAATAGGATAACGACATCCTTCACCGGCATAAGTCTAGTGGGAGTTGGCTCGAACCTCCTCAGGTTGTTGGCAGTCTCACGCCCAACAATGTAATCGACTCGTGGACAACGAAAATTTCTAAAAAAAAAAAAATATAAGTTTTGAAAAACCATTTTCAAGCAAAAACATATTTTTCTACGAAACAAAAATTGATAACACTTCTTTGCATGTTTAAAATTTGTATGCATGTTAAAAGCATAAAACATACTTTAAAGTTGATTGTCCACGTGACGAATACTTGTTTAGGCTGGGAAACAGCCCATTAAGTAAGGTTCAAGACACACTTCTAGACGAGTGGCGGGTTCTATACATTCGGGTGACCAAGTAGCTTTCGCGGACCCTCGAGTATAAATATATATCTGAGCCTAGCCCCATACGAGTGCTTGCGGTCCCCCTCACCCGAACTCTTTTTGTTTTATCGAAGTTTTGGGACAGAGCACTCGTGTTACTTTTCCTTTCTTTCGGGATTTCTCCAAGATTTTTGTGGATTCTTTTTCTTTTGTTTTCTTTTACTTGAGTCTTTTCTCGTTGATTTTCTCGAGTTTTCCGTCATGAGTTACAATTTTTTTTCGGATTTTCTGGACGACCTTTCTTTCAGACTTCACTTTTTTGTGATGCATTTAGACTTACTATACTTAAGGAACAGCAGATTCCACGGGCGTACAAGTTTGCTTTACATTTTACAGCGCTTCATTTTTTCTGTTTCTACCTGCTACTGTTCTTTCTGTACAGCATATTATACTATTCATGTTTCTGTCTGCTACTGTTCTTCCTGTATAGCATGTTATATTATCCCTATTTTTTTTACCTGCTACTGTTCTTCTTGTACAGCATGATATACTATTCCTGTTTCTACCTGCTACTGTTCTTCCTATACAGCATGATATACTATTCATGTTTTCTACTTGCTACTGTTCTTTCTATACAGCATGTTATACTATTATTGTTTCTACCTGCTACTGTTCTACATGCATCCTACTATTTGTCCTGTATTGCACATTTTATATTATATAGCTTTAAGCATGCCTTCTTTTATATAGGACATTTAGAGGACTACAACTATAGGGTCTTTTGATTTGTCATCGTAACTGGACACCCTAGAAAACTTAAACTCGTCACGGCAAGGAGCTTGGAGCGAATATCGTGGGCAGCACGACGAGGAACAACTTCAAGATGGATCTGCAGCAGCAAAACACATTCACATCATCTATCACCTTCTTTAGTTTAAATAACAACCCATAGGATCACTCTTTAGGTTTTTTGTACAACTCTGTTGTACAATTATTAGTCCTAACGCTTTAGGATTCCGAGATTACCGTGCGGTACGGTGTAAATTCTTCTATCTTTTTAGGCTATTTGCACAGTCCGATATTGTGCAAACATAAGTCCTAAATCCTAAATAATTTGCAGGATTGAAATATCAAATTATATCACTTCAAAGACATAAAGCCAAATATTAGGATAGTTGGGACATCTCCGGGATTTCTCCTAGATCTGTGATATCCCCTACTTTTCTTCTCTTTGGATTCCTTAAATAATTGTTCCTATTTTGAGTCATTCCCATTTGATTTTCCCATGTCCAACCGTGAAAACCTAAACTTTGAAATCTTGAAAACAAAACCACCTAATCTTAATCGAGAGTTTTCTTAAATGACTCCTAGTCATTTAAAATATAATTAACTATAAGGGCTTGCCTCTATAGTGAACCAGAAACCCAGATAAAATAAACCTTATCTAATCCTCGTATTAGGTAGGGGAACTTGTCGGCAAATAAGATAATTTCGCAAACCAAACAGATGTCACAAATTGTTTAGTTTAGATGATTGAATCTCTATTACAAGTGATATATTTATTCTTCTGGATAAGTNACTTGTGGTACTGTATTAAATCATCTAAACTATTTAAAAATGTGAGATTCGTTTGGTCTCACTNTAATTTTTTAAGTTAGATAGGAGAACTTGTTGGCTTTTTTATAAAAATATTTCGCAGATCAAACGGATATCACAAATTGTTTAGTCTAGATGATTGAATCTCTATTACAAGTGATATATTTATTCTTCGGGATAAACGTATNTATGATTGAATCCCTATTACAAGTGATATATTTATTCTTCGGGATAAATGTATTGCTTGTAGTACTACATTAAATCATTTAAACTATTGAAAATTGAGACTCGTTTGTCTCCCTTATTTTAAAAAAATTAAAAATTACTTCTTTAAAAAAAAAAAAGTTATAGTTATATTTAAATTATTTTCAAAAGCACAAAATCATTCTTAAAAAAAAAAAAGGTTATATTTATATTTAAATTATTTTCAAAATCACAAAATCATCACCTTTTCAAACTNCTTCTGTAAAAAAAAGTTATATTTATATTTAAATTATTTTTAAAAACACAAAATCATCACTCTTTTTCAAATCACGAAGTTGGACATTAAAACGACCGACACTCACGGATGTACAAGTTTGCTTTACATTTTTCAGTACTTTATTTTCTTGTTCCTACCTGCTACTGTACTGTATAGCACGTCNACTGGTTTGAGATGCCCTTAAATAATGTTGTTTCAGGATGATGTGTTTTACTTCACTTAGTGAATTTTAATGGCACTTTTATATAATAGAAAATTCTATAAATTTGTGGATAATTATTTAAATGTTTACCCAATCCGACAACAATTCTTGACTTAGTTAATTCTATGCTATCAGGCTAGATTGTGACAATTCAATGACACAGAAACCTTGATTTCTAACAATCATGATCTGCATCAAGCTTGCCTGAGACTATTTTGAATATCTTCCAGCAATGACATCATCGTCATGGTTGTTCAAATGAATCGACCTCATCTTCTAGTCCACAAAGCAAGGCTAGCATTCTCCTGCCGCCAGATCTCTGCTTGCAGGCCCTCAATTGCCCTTCTCTGCACTTGTATTTCTTACTACAGTCCCATCAATGTTTTCNGTTGGTTATAGGATTATATACTTTATAACTAAGGAAAAACAATAGCAAAACTTAAAAAGAAACGTCCGATTTGTCTACAGGACGGTGTATGTTGTAGATTGGTTTCTTTAACCATCTGGCAGTGTATTTGAATTATTGTGCTAAAATTGCGGTTTCTTAAACGTAGCGACTTCTGATTAGTTGAGCATATTTATTGCACCTTCTACTATTAGTGTGTGATCATCTGTGGTGGCGTCTGGATTTCTACCCGGCTAGGTTGATCATATGGATGCTTAGTGTTGCGATTTTAAATTAATCACAAACAGGAAGAGTTCTGAATTTTGAATTTTAAAAAATAAAATTAAATTAAAAATAAACTGGCTACTGTTTTTTGATATTTTAATTTCAATATCGATTAAGCTGATATAGAAAATAAACCTATTGTCTGCAACCTTTCCCATCACCATTCATCACCTCTCCATCCCGTACACACTGACGTACAAACCGAATGGGCCTCACAAAATAAAGGTTGGCTCAATTTTTTTATGAAATCATCCTCTCCATCCGTCTGCTCCCACATATCTTTCTTTCTTGCTCTCAACAGCACCCTTCTCGATCCCTCTCTCGCTCCGTGTATTTGAATCCCTCTTACCAAACNCTCACGTATAAATTTATATATCAAATGTTTGTGGACTTGAATTTGAGCCAACCAAAATCATTCAATCATTTCTTAATTACTTCTAACTTGCCAAATCAGTGTCTCATTGCCATAAACTACCTTTTCCTAACTTATTAAATATGAACTTTGTAATTAGCTTGTATAAATTAGATTAATAATAATAATAATAATAAACTTGCATAAATGAGCTTTGCATGGAACTCCCTAAACTTTCAAACCAAAAGTGATGTTTTAAAACCCATCGCTATCACCCTTACATTTTCCAAGCTAAAAACGATCACCCTCTCCTTAAAACTTTGTTTAGTTCCCGCTCAAAGTTTAAACATACCATTTTCCTTGGATAGAAAGGACAATAATTACATAAATAAATTGCACTTCGAGTGCTCTAAAAACTTGTTCTTTCAAAGTATAGTGAGCACTGCATTTGGGATGATAATTAATTCTATGGAAAAATATTGCTCAAAGAAAATAACCCTTGATTATCTAAGTTTCATATCTGATATCAAGGTTCCCATAAGACCTTACATTAGAATTTCATTTTAATTAAAATTTACAGTATAAAGTTTCAAGTTTTATATTTGATTTTATCTTGAAAAACATCCCAAAAAATAACTTTCTCTCAAGTTAATCAATGGGTTGAACAAATCCACCAATATCTAATAGTGCAATTAGCTAGTCTAGTGTAATCAATTATTGAAATGCATTGCATGGCATCCTGATTGCTCTGCATCCATGTTTCTCGATCTAACAGTAGCAAATCTAATTATTTAAGACTCAAACATACTATAACTTAAAATAGAGCAATTCTAAGTTATATATACAATCTAAAATATTTCAACAATCTAAATATCATTAAAATATAGGAATGTAATTTAAAATCTCATTGATGAGAGCACACAAATAACGTCATGGGCTCGTTGATAAAACCGCATGCATGGCGTAAAGGGAGTCGCGGGATTCTCCCGACAAGGAGGGCTGATCGGCTCTCCCACGAGGGATTGGAGCTTCCTTTCCAAAAGAGTTTCAATCCTAATTATCTAGGGCTTATATATGTATTTCTTGTTTTTAGTTTTTTAATTTTTGGCATGAGTTTGTTAAGGACACCCACTGGCATCCATTGCTCCCTTAGGGTCTATATCCGAAGGATTCGGTGGTGCTCTAGTTGTCTCTCTCCCGAGGTAGTGATTATCTTCCCTTATCACCTTCCACATCCTACTCACGTCGCTCCCGGTCACCGTACGTCACTGTAGCAGCCCACAAAGTCATTTCAATTTTTGTTTTTTGCAGTTCCAACCACTGCCATCGCTCTCCCCTCTTTCCTCTTTGCTGCCATTGTAGTTCCGGCACTCCACTTTCACTGCCGCCATTATTCCCTCCCCCACCTTGCTAATTCAACCACCACCTTGCTAATTCAACCACTGTCCGGCCATCCATAACCCTGTTGTCATTCGAAAAAAAGCACACCTGCTGTTTTTCTGTTGTCCCTCGGCCGTTCCAGCCTTTCCCACTACGCCTTGCTGCTCCGTTTGCCACCCCACTTGCTGCCCTCGCTGTTTCAGCCCTCTGATTCATTTCCAACACGATTTCAGCCCCTCATTTTGTTGTTCCAATCACCTACAACCCATTTCAGCTATCTATCTTCCCTCTCCAACCACCTAACTGACCTCTACCACCCATGGATTGAGCTCTACTGTGAGTTTATTTAGTGTTTGCTGTAATTTCTCTTTTCAAGTGTATTTGATTGTAACCATTTATTTGCTTTCAATAATAATATTGATTTTCCTATTGTGGTTTCAGTTAATCAGATATCACTCATAATAATTAAATCCAATCTATCCAAAATCATAGCCTAAAAATATTAATTTAGATAGTATTTTCTTTGTTGGTTGACAAGATGTTATCTTACATCTAAACAAAATGATGCAGCCTAAACGGTCTAACATCAAATCTGATTTAATGTCTTGAGGTCTAAGCTTTTCTAATGCAGATATAAAATGAGATAAGAAAATCATGAAAATACATAAATTACATATATAAACTCCTAATTTAAAAAGTAATCGTTAGTTTTAACTAAAATGGATAATACAAAAAGAATCCATGTACATTATAAAATAATAATTTAATAGAAAAAAATCAAGAGCCACAATAAACTCCAAAATTGATTGAAAATAGCCTCTCTCAAAAAAAATTAGATTTTATCCAACATCAAAAAATTCAATGCACGAAAATCAATAACATGATTTATAAAGAAAAAAATGTATAAATAGAAAAAAAACACAACCAAGCTCTCTCCAAAACAATTGTACAGTATAATAGTCAAATAGTAAACATCGAAAGAAGTAATAACAAATCCAACTAAAACTTTATTTAAAAATAACTCGATTATATCAATACAAGATTTAAAAAAGCAAAATCAATATACAAAACATTTTGCCTTACCAAGACCAGGCTAAGCCTTGAGCGGTTTAAGACACAAGACTCAAATTGAAAAAAAAAACTTGCAAAATTAAAAATAATTAAGAAATGTAAGTATCATCACATAAAAAATAAAGGAAATAATTAAATGAAAACTAGGAATCGAATCAAAAAGTCTAAAGTATATTTTATAAAAAAAGAAAAAGAAAAAGGTTTTTTTTTTAAATAAAATCTTAATCCATCATAAAAGCACACTACCACTTAATCGCTTATAGACTAATTCTCCCTTGCTTGTTGCACTCCCCGCTCACAAAACTCAAGGCAACCCACTCACGCAACCTATTCACAACCCTCTCTTTCAATCAGAGCTTTAAATCCAAACCGAAAAATTTTAAACTAGAATATGTTATATCCTGTACAAGATATATCTTAATATCATCTAACAAAAGATTTTTCTAATTCTTATAATATTATGACATTAGGGGATCACCTCAAATGAATCAAAATAATTTTTTAAGGTGCCTTAGGATAAGGTGCGTTTCTTTTTTTTTATTCATATCTAAATATTAAAAGGCACTTGTTTATAATTACAAATCCTTGTATGAAAATCTCTTTCTTATTTAAACGCAAAGCAAAAATATCAATAGCAAAGAAAATAAAAAGATCACATAATCTGTAAAATAATTGTTTATAAAATGAATCATAGCCCCAACAAGTAAGAGATGATCATGGAAGTTGGTGAAAAAAAATTGCCAAAAAGTATGAGACCTAGTCGTAAAAATCAGTTGTGAAAGTCAGCAACAGAATCGCCAATAATATTTTTGAAGACCCGCAAATTATGAATATAAATGACCACCTATCTTTGAAGAAGAAATTTCTAAAACAAGCAAATGTTGAGTAAACATTGAATTTTGTTACTGAGAAGAAATGCAAAATCTCCAAAGGTAACGAAAGGCTCACAGATAGTAGAAAGAGTTTTGTATCATTATACTAAATACTTGTAACCAAGAAGTCTAACTGATCTCTTTTTCAAATTCAACTAGACCAACATGTAGAAAACTTAACAAATAATACTGAATACATCAAAAAATTAATGAAGATTAACTCAAAATGTGATTTTTAACTTTATGGGACAAAAGTCCCATAAACTTCAGTACACTAAAAAATTACAAAAATAGCTATTGATACCTAATTTCATAACCCTCTAAGAATTGAAACATCTCTTCTGTTCCATTTAAATCAATCATTTTTCCTAAAATATCGGTTGTGTAACACTCACAAACAGCTACCATTAAGATGAAATTAATCATTTAAAGACAATTCACAGAAATGAACAATGAGAAAGAAGATAAAAGGATTTCGCTTTATATTGCAAGGAAATATGAGGACAACGAAGATACAGCAGTGTAGTAATAAATGTTGAACAACTAGCAATAAAAAAACTCACCGTTAAATCGATTCACCATCTTTTAAAATAAATTCAAAAACTATATGCGCGTACGCTTCAAAAAGGCTCAATTATACTGTGATACTAATACCAAGATTCAAATTTTAAGATAGCAAAACATGCAAAGTAACTGCAAGAATATTAATACATTATGGGTTAAGGCTGATAAGCACCACCTTTTGTTATTAAGATATTTTGTTCTAGGACTATTTGCTCAATAATATTATGCAGTCCAAGATCAGTTTTTCCCAAACAAATGTATCAAAATCTCAGGTAAATTACATATGGATTAACACCTAATACATAAACAAATTAAAATCAACCACATAGTCCACAACTTATGATATACAAAAATAAAAGAATGCTAACACTAAAAAATGTTCTGAAAGACCTTTCAATTAAATCGTTGGCCTCCGGCGACATATCATCAGGAATGTGAGGCCATGGAATTTTTCTATTTAAAATGTTGTCAAAGATCATCTGTACATAAGGAAGGAAATAGTCAAATATAAGTACTACAATATTAGCACAACATGAACAAAGAAAAAATAGCAGATATAAAAAATATAATAATAAGCATTAACAAAGAGGATGAACCATGAAAAACAGAAAAAGAAAAAGGACAAAATCAGAATGTCCAGTATGGATACAAAGTGAAAGAGGCCATCATCAAATATCTCTAAACGGAATGTACAACACCTGGAAGTTTTAGAGTGCGGAGAACTACCAATAAACCTTCCATAAAATGTTACTACTTACTAGTAAAAGAAAACTGCTAAGCTTATTGGCCAATCTGTAAAGAATTTAACGAGATGAGTATAGAGCTAATTATAATACGGCAGAGAAAATATTTTTCACAAAAATAAAAAAATAAAAAAATCAACATGTCATCCAATCTAAATATAAGTGAATATATTTAAAGCTGATCTTATTTTTGGTTCTACTATTTATCCATATTCTCCATAAGCCGTCTTGATTAAGATTGAGTAGGGGCATCACAAAGACCAAGGCTCTCCTGAAGAAAACCATTGCTAAGAAGCTCATCTACTTGTTTCTAAAATTTTGGGTCCTTCGGTGGGTTCATTTGTGTAGTGTGGGAGAATGGGAAGCTGGTAACCAAAGATTAGACCTTCAGAATGTTGCGCTTGCCTGGGAGGAGCGCTTAAGGAAATCCTTATGCGGTATGTCTCTAAACTCAAATCAAAGACCACAACATGTATATGAGTTGAGGTTTAGGTTAAGTTTTTAACATGTAAATAATGAATAGTGATCAGGTTTAAGAATTCTCACGAATAACCTAGCCATACATTAAACAAATATTTATATAAATTTTCAGCTGCAGGATGTTGGAATGTCATATCACTGTAAGAAACTTTTTAGCAATCAACACATTCGAAGTTCCTACCAATTAAATGATCATTTCAAAGGTACAGCGTGAAGCTCCTACAAAGCTTGATAAGCAAAAGTGAAATCAGAACAAATTGGGGAAATAGTGAAAACACAAAACTAAAAATTCACTAATATTAAAATAGGGTTACAACATGACTCGAATAGAAAATAACAGCACAAACACAAAACGACACAAGCAAACACTCTTAAATGTATTCCAATGTATGGTGGAGGTCGGCAAGGTGGGTCGGGATGGCTTGCGGGGGTGGTGAGCGACAAAATACTGGCAGCGGCAAGGGGAAAGGTACATAACCATAAGGACACCAAGTGGGAAGAATTTAGGTGGTCGGCAACGGTAGTAGGGTGGATGGGAGGAGCTTGAACAGAGTTAGGAAGGCGGGGCAACAGTAATAGTCGGAAAGAAAGGTTAATGGTTAAGTGTTGGGGTTATGGAGGAAGAGTTCAGTGGCTGGGGAGAGGGAAGGAGAAAGTTTGGAAATGGTTAAAAAGGAAAGTTACAATCACCACCTCGGAGAGGATAGAACCGAAGAACCACCAACTCCTCGGATACAGCCCGCAAAGGAGATCTAAAACTGATTACACTCAGAACTGACTCCCACATACTCAAGGCCAGCAATTTATAGGCTGAAAAGAAATTTCTACACAAAAGGAGGGGGAAAACAATAAGAATCCAGAAAATCCAAAATTCCACTGTTGATACCCATCTATCGCGCGGGTTCACAATCTTTCTCATTGCTTGTGCGGGTTCTCTCGCTATGGCGAGTTCGCGCAGGATCGCGATCCCGCTGTTCCATAAGCTTCGTGAGTTCGCGGGCCCTTTCCCACGGAAACAAAGCGACCGCAATCGAGCGTTGCCTTAGCGTCGCGCCTGCGTCAGTCTCCTAGAGTTGGGAGAGCTTTGACTTCATTGGCCAAAGCTTCCGTTTCGATGTCATCAACCTTGGATCTCACTGGCGATTGCACTGCAGCTCGAGGTATCTGAGGGTCTTCTCTATCTTGTGAGTAAATTTCCATATCAATCTCTCATTCTAAGGTCGTGCACCATGTCTATACAGGTGAATCTTCTCAGAGTAACCTATGATCGATTCAATCGAGCGTGTAGTGAGAGTAATCGGACCCCTTCGCACCACGGTGGTGTTGCTGGTGTGGTGGCCCCCCTGACATAGCTTTCGTCGTATCTATCCAGTATTGGGCGCAGGTGGCTCGGTCCTCTCGTCTGGTGTCATCAATAAAACTGATTCTACCAACAATGTTCTACTGAAAAGGGATCATGTGACCCCGGCCTCTGTCGAAGAAAGGAGGGTGATGTGCTTCCCTTCCTTGGTAAGAGAATACATGTTTTAATATCTGTTGTGATGAGGCATTCGGTTAAATTGCCACGGTTGTCCCAATAAGAGGCGAGGCATCCATAGGGACTACGTCACATCACACCTGGTCTTGCAGTTAGCCTCCAATAAAAAATTCTACCCAACATCTTCAGTTGATGCTGACCTGGTTCTCCTTCAGCCATGTCAGTGAATATGGCTGGGAATATCCCAGAGTTGCGAGTCCTAATTTCTTTATCATCTGTGTCGACACCACGTTCTTGTTGCTTCCGCCATCGATTGGATTGCAAATCTTTCTTTTTACAATGCAGCGAGTGTAGAATATGTTGTAACAAAGCCACTGACAATACATCATGCCCTTGATTTGTAGGATTCGTCGAATCACGAGCGCCTCTCCATCTGAGGAAGCCGATACTCATCATGTTCCTCGATTTTCTCTTCATAGCTAATTTCTTTTACGGTGCCTTGATATGAGTGTGAATACCCTGCTCGTGGGGCAACTGGAGGCAATGTTGTCGTAGTCGTGGCATCGAAAGCACTTCCTGTTTGGCACCGTGCTGGTGGAGTTGCCCTCTCCTGTCTCTTTCCGCTTTAATCTGTAGAGTCATTCCTCTATCCAGGCTTGCCTGTGTCTCTTGAGAGATCTCTGTCGGTCGTGGTAATTGTAGAAGACAGCCTGCCTGGAGGTTTTTGCTAGAAAGATGATTGTTGCCAACTTTGACTTGTTGATTTTCCACCTTCAAGGCTATTGTCTAAATATCTCCTAGTGTTTAGTATGGCTGCAATTGTAGCACATCGTTGATGGCGGGTATAAGACCCTCGAGATATTGGGCTATCATATGTTCCTTTGGCTCCGTCGGCTCGCATTTCATCTGCAAGTGATTGAACTGAAGAGCGAACTCTTCAAGCGAAAATCCCTCTGTTGCAAGTTGTGGAGTTTTAGA
Organism: Phalaenopsis hybrid cultivar; assembly: GCA_002079205.1. Taxonomy (NCBI): domain Eukaryota; kingdom Viridiplantae; phylum Streptophyta; class Magnoliopsida; order Asparagales; family Orchidaceae; genus Phalaenopsis; species Phalaenopsis hybrid cultivar. The sequence goes on from JXCR01143939.1 coordinate 58,139, forward strand.
AACATAACTTGGCGATAGTGGGGTGGGGGGTACTTTTTCAGCATTACTTTCATCTTCTCCCATCTAGTGATCTTTCACGACATTCCCTCTTCCTCAGTCTCTGCACATTTTCCCATCACTGGGAAGCGCTCTTCTTTAGTTTAATAATGGCTAGCTTGATCCGTCTGTCTTTTAGTACATCTTTATATTCGAAAATTCGTTTAATGGATTGCAACCAGTCGATAAACTCATCAGAATCCATACCTCCTTCAAACTCTGGAAGGTTCATCTTGATGTCAAAGTCGCATTACCCTCCATAAGGAGCCTCTTCTCTCGGCCTCCTCTGATATTGGGTACCAAAACGGCACGGCCAATATTCTTCGTTGTTGTGACCTTCCCTGTGGAACGGATAAAGATCCTCGTTACTGCCTTCCCCAAGACTCACTCGATCACGGTCGAAGGTAATCTCTTCCTGGTTCTCGTCATCTAGCTCGACTGGTCTCCGTTACAGACGAGGAATTTCACGTTGGATCTCTTCCCGAGCAGAGTCTCATGCATCTCTCCCAAGTTACATAACTAGAGTTTAAGAAAAAAAATTGATGGAGGTGGATTGGGCAAGGACGGGTGCTGCGGAACCCTAGAATAGGACTAGGGTTGAGCTAACTTTAAGACCAAATGATATCAGAACTACTAGGAGAATTAGTAGAAACACAAAAACAAACTTCATTAATATTAAAATAAGATTACAACATGTCTCAAACAAAAAAATAACACAAACAAAAAACAACACAATTCCAATGGGTGGTGGAGGTCAGCGAGGTGGGTCGGGATGGCCAGCGGAGGTGGTGACAGTGACAAAATGCTGGTGGCAGCGAAAGGAAATGTGTGGAACCGTAAGTACAGCGAGTGAGAAGGATTTTAGGTGGTCGACAACAGTAGTGGTGTGGATGGGAGGAGCTTGAACGGGGTTAGGAAGGCAGTGCAGTAGTAATAACCGGTACGAAGGGGTAATGGTTGAGCGTCGGGATGACGAAGGGAGAGTTCGGCTGCTGGGAAGAGGGAAGGGAGAAGGTTTGGAAAAGGTAAAAAAGAAAAGATATAATCACCATATCGAAGAGGATACAGTCGAAGCACCACCAACTCCTTGAATACAACCCACAAAGGGGCAAGAGACTCCACATAGGAGATCTGAAACTCGACACACTCAGAACTGACTCTCACATACTCAAGGACAAATTTATAAGCTTTAAAGAAACTTCTACATAAAAGAGGAGAGGGGGAAGGCATGAAGAATCCAGAAAATCCAAAATTTCACCATTGACACCCATCTAGATCGCGCAGGTTCGCGATCCTCGCTCTCGCGCTGGTTCTCCCGCTATTGCGAGTTCCTGCGGGATTGCAATCTCGCTGTTCCGTGGGGCTTTGCGAGTTTGCGGGCCCCTTTCCCGCGGAAACAAAGCACCCGTATTGGGCGCTGCCCTAGCAATGTGCCTGCGTCAAAATGGTTCCACATGTACCCCAAGCACACTCTCAAGCTCAAGATGTTAGGCGTCATGAGCAAGTAATTGATTTCCTACTTCTAAGCACAGCAAATGAAGCTCTGTTCAAAAATCCAATGGCATACAGTCATGCTTTGGAGTCATAAAATCATCGTTCCCAAGCAAACTATTATGGATCACTGGCCCAAAAACTCGTCACAGAGTAGATAGGAAACGGGGAGGGGAATTTTTTTTTTTCATGATGGATGGATAACATTCCTAGTGAAAAACTAAACCACAGATAGTATCAAACCAAGTAGTCTAAAACCTAGTTCACAGCATTCCTTTCAAATAAGACGTTACGAAAACAGATTATTACTAAGATGACACTGGCATTTGCATAATAATTACCAAACCCTATAGAGAACTGCCTCTATCCTGCATTCATCCAAAATAATTCAGAACACCTCATTAAAGGTGAACTACATTTCACAGCATAAATGTTCTAAGATGCAGGAAAGATATAAGGATTACCTCAGGGAGCCTAGCTGTGAAAGGTGGGATCCCAGTTATAAGCTCAAACAAGATAACTCCCACTGACCACCAGTCTGCAGCATAATCTGTAGAAAGAATGTCCGAGTTAAATCTAACTACATGTAAATTGAAATAAAGGTTGAAAAGTGGGTTAAAAAAAACCATGTCCGGCTCCAAGAAGAATTTCAGGGGCCAAATAATCAGGTGTCCCAACAGCAGAACCCTGAGTCTCTCTTCTACCCTGTTGAGTGCTTTCTGAGGAATCCAATGGAGCTGGTCCTGATATTGTAGTCGACATGTGGATGGCACTATTGATTAGTCCAATCTTTGACATTCCAAAATCTGTAAGCTGTTTAATGTAGGTATTAGCAAGCACCTCCGTAGAATCTTTTATGTACAAATTAAAATTTTGTAATTTATTATAAATTAATAAATCATGAAGGAAATATTTTAAAAATAAATTTTATGATGAGATACCATCTTGCCGAAATGTCTGTTTAAATTTAAATTCAAACAGATGAAGAAATCTCTAAGTTATAAAACAACAAAGATACCATGTTAAAAATTTGACTTCAAACCTTGATGTGTCCATCATTAGCTATAAGTATNTACAGGAGTGGATTAAGGAAGCTCAGAAGTTAGATGAGGAGACCTGAGCTACATGTGGATGATCATGNGATGAGGCTACGAAGTTGCAGCCCCTTAAGCTGTGACGTTCTTAGAAATAGCACATCTTTATGTGTACTTGGGNTGGCCAAGTTCATGCAATTGGGCCTCTAGGATCTCTGGTGTCCAAGGTGTTTGGTTGCAATATATCTCTTCCCTTCTTTTCCTATGGAATTTGGTTGCAATATATCTCTTCCCTTCTNATGCTTGAACGAGTGGGCAAAGAGACCATTGAGCTTCTTATAGCTGAAACTGGTCTTGAAGATGAGAAGAGCTCTAAGAAAGCTGATCAACATGTTGATGAAGAGTCATTTGAAGAAGTTACATTTGACAGATGNATATAGCATATTTTCCTGTTTCTACCTACTGTTCTCCCTGTGAAGCATGTTACATTTGTCCTGTTTCTACCTGCTACTGTCTTTCATGTGAAGCCTGTTATACCGTTTCCCTAGCATGTTTTGTTCTTCTTTAAGCATGTTATATTGTCTTTTTCTCTTTACTATACAGTGCCCTCTCCTTTTCTTCACACTGCATGTTTAGTCACTCCGATACACTATGCCTTAGTTTAGGATAACCTAGTGGTTAGGAGCATGTNCTACATGATAAATAACAAATAATTAAGTGTCATGTATGTAAACCTTCCTTCTGAATTTCAGGATAGTTGCAGCTAATTCAGATTCATTTAGTTTAAAGATGAGAAGCAGAGTTTATTGAGTATGAAACAAATAATCTGAGAATATATTGATTTTGTATTGATGGAAAGCTTGAAATATCAAATTCTCCATTTAGCTTCTTACTTTCTTCTTCCAAATTTCAGTTCACCCCAAAATTTCAATTTTCCATCAGCAAACTTACCGGTGGGGGTTTCGGCGCAGAGGGCAGGACATGAGCTGAGAGAATGGAGCGAAGCTTTAAGTGTCTAGAAAGGCGAAGCAGGCGAGCTGGATTGAGCTGTCGANCAATTTCAATTTTCCATCAGCAAACTTACCGGTGGGGGTTTCGGCGCAGAGGGCAGGACGTGAGCTGAGAGAATGGAGCGAAGCTTTAAGTGTCTAGAAAGGCGAAGCAGGCGAGCTGGATTGAGCTGTCGAAACTCGGTGTCGAGGAGAGGCGTGCGGGTTTGAGCGGTCGAGACTCGTCGTGAGATGGAGAAGGAATCAAGCGTTTCGGGAGGAGTCAAGTGAGGAGAGGGAAACAGTCAAGGGTTTTGGCGCGGAGGAAAGAGACGAAGCCAAGCGGGAGAGGCAGAGGGAGGCGAGGCAGGCGAGCGGAGCTTCGATCTTTGGTCCAGGGAGGAGAGGAGGCGTCGGATGCAGAGAGGTGAGGCGAGTTGAGCGGGGGGTCTTCGATGCAAAGAGGAAGGCGGGGGTTTATGGCTGGCTTCGATCGAGCGAGGAAGAAGGAAGCGGGATCGAAAGGAGCAGGTGAGGGGCGAATGCTTCGGGGCAGTGGAGAGAAGGTTTATTTGGCTTCGATCGAGCGAGAAGAAGCAGGATCGATAGAGGAGGAATCAAATGAGGAGGAGAGCAGGCGTTGGATCGAGAGGCGAGGAATATTGAGTGTGGTTCGCAGAGCTAAATCGCAAAGGCGAGCAGGCGTGCGGGGTGAGCTTCTTCGGTGCAGCGAAGAGCTTCAGAATCTGGGAGGCGAAGTAGGCAAGAGAGCTACGCAGCTTCGTGCAAGGAGGATGAAGTCGAAATGTGGCCATCCAGGAGGAAGAAGACGAGCGTCCCTCTAAGAATAAGAGCAGGGCTCGAGAGCCGTTATATGAAGCAATAGGTGGGGAATTAAATAATTTCACTAAGCGGCAGCAATTTAATTGGAAAAGCTTAAAGGGGGATTTAAATGATAAATTTGAAATTCAAAATCATATAAGCTGAAGTTGTCCCCAGACCCTTAATATATTCCATGAAAAAGGTACACATGTAACTTTTTCCCCACAAATAAGATATTCAAATTTCAGTTAAAATTTATTTGATGTTAATCTACAATATGATAAAAAACATAGTGCTCTAATTTGAACTTCTCTCAGTTTATTAAAAATTATCAAAATAAATATATGTACTACCACCTTTCATAATTCTTTTCCCAAATTCAAACGATTGGAAAATTTCTAGATTATTTAAACAACATATTCATAGATTTTTATATGAATTGGGTAAACTTCAACCATAAAAAGAAAAAGCCATTCATTTAATTTCAAATTAAATCAACCACAAAATAAAGGGGACCGATGCTATGTTAAAAAAGGAGCAGTTGAAAAATAGGGTATGGCCATAAATATGCATAACATGTTATAAGCTTACAGAGAATTGGATAAATCCTGATCACAGCAGAAGGTTAGTTAATTTTTAGTAGTTTTTTTTGCTGATGTTACTCATACAGAAATTATTTTGCAGGTTGATTATTCAATTAAAAAAAAAATTGTAGTCACCGCCTCTAATGGATCCCATTTAAGAGACAAATCAGGAATAACATTTTGCTGAAAATGATAAATTCGGGAATAGCATGTACCTCAGAATCCACAAAGTACAAGCACCCATCAGAAACATTATAAAATGATGCAGCTGGACGGCATAACTTCGCTGATTCAAAATCAGCATCCACAAGTCCTGGGGAAGAGCCAATCTATAAAACAAAATTTATCAAAGATTAACTCATTTATATAAAATATATTTAGGAAAATTCTTCTTAAGAAGAATTATGGTTCTCAAAATTCTTCATTAATCTTATGTATCCCCAAATTTTT
>JXCR01143942.1:4695-80838 GCA_002079205.1 Phalaenopsis hybrid cultivar
ACTTTATAAATTCATATTATTTTATGATTTTTCATAATATCTCATTCTTTTCTTCTTACATGATACTCTAAAATTTTTAACACTTCAAAAATATAATTTCCTTTATTTTAAATAGAAAAATATAGTCTTATCCTATCAAACCAAATATCTTCAACTTTCGATTTGACCTTCATTATTAAAAACTCTTTACCTAAATTTACCAAAATACTTATAAACAAAAGTATAGTCATTTAAAGTTAAATCTTAATACCTCAGGCCATGTTAAATTATTTTTTTTTAAAATATAGTTACTTAAGGAAAAATAAAATTTAGTTTACTCCTTTTCAAAATAAATTTTTCTTTCCCCCAAACTTAAATTTTTAAGTGATTTTAAAAAAAATTTATTATAAAATTAAGTAGGTGAAAGAAAACAATAACTGCATGAAAAATAAAAGCTGACCTGTAGAGAATTTCTGACTACAAAACTGAGCTCTGGTATACTGCAGATACTAACTGTAAAACTATGTATAGGCTTTAAAGAATTAAATAAAACATAATATATTCTAGAGAACTTGCTGAGAATTAAAAACAAAAATACACAAACTGACAAACTAAACTGAAAATAATAAAAATGCAGAAAAAGTGAAAGTCTGTCATTATTGTTACAGATTCAGTTCACAACACAACATAAAAAGTTTTTTACTACAACAAGTTTAAAATGAAAGTAGATCCTAATACAAACATAAATAACAAACAAACATTATAACAACTAAGCAAGACTTATAAAACATCAATCTTCATCTCCTTCCTTTTCAACACGTGATTCGTCTTCTTCTTCTTCTTCTTCTTCTTCATCATGAATGAGAGTATAGGGAGTGTCTTACCATGGCATTTTAAAACTCAATATCATGTTGAACTCTCCTCTTTTTATATTCATAATTATATGCATTCTTTGCTCCTATCTCTCCCAACATAGTTTGAATATTTATTATTTTCATCTGTTGAATCATCAATTGGTCCATAATACCTTCAAGTGATATAGATCTAGAAGTAGATGCCTTTGCAGTAGATGTAGAGGGGCTATCCCTTCTTCCACTTCTAGACTCAATAAATGATTCTACTCTTTGAATCATATGTCTCCCAATCAAATTTTATGGTTGCAATCTCTCTTCATTTCTATGGGATTCTACTTCTGATTGTTCACATAGAGTGAAAATCAAGGCAGGGTATCCCAATCCTCCAGCTGTAGAACTACCATCAATACTTTGAGCATGCTAAACTATAAGTGCACCAACATCTATTACCTTCATGCTCTGAATGAAATAGTTGAGTACAACTCTGTCTTTTGTAACATCAGCCAAATGATTTGTTGGCAACAGTCTCACAAAATGAAGTGGTGCCATACTTTTGACTGATAAGTCAACATGGAAGCATGGAGTTTTCCTAATCTTCCATTCCCCTCTTCCATCAGTCAAAAATGAAATCACTTCCTCCAGTGACGAATCAATCATCACAAATACAACATATTCATCATGATATACATTTCTAAGCCCATAAAAAGTATTGATCCTTTCAGCAGAAAACTCAACTAGCTTACCTCTTGATACACCTAAAATATATAGTATTTTTAGATGCATTTTTATACCTATTTTTGAGATATTACGCTTTATTANAAATGAAATATTTGAGTACAACTCTGTCTTTTGTAACATCGGCCAAATGATTTGTTGGCAACAGTCTCACAAAATGAAGTGGTGCCATACTTTTGACTGAATAGTCAACATGGAAGCATGGAGTTTTCCTGATCTTCCGTTCCCCTCTTCCATCAGTCAAAAATGCAATCACTTCCTCCAGTGACGAATCAATCATCACAAATACAACATATTCATCATGATATACATTTCTAAGCCCATAAAAAGTATTGATCCTTTCAGCATAAAACTCAACTAGCTTACCTCTTGATACACCTAAAATATATAGTGTTTTTAGATGCATTTTTATACCTATTTTTGAAATATTATGCTTTAATAGAATGTATTTGTGTGTTTTTCTTTCAAGTAAAAAGGTGAAAAATGCTAAAAGGAGTGAAAAAGGATCAAATTTCGAGCAAAGAGGTGAAAATTNGCTTTATTAGAATGTATTTGTGTGTGTTTTTTTTTCAAGTAAAAAGGTGAAAAATGCTAAAAGGAGTGAAAAAGGATCAAATTTCGAGCAAAGAGGTGAAAATTGTGCTAAAATGTTTCCGGGAAAAGCCATCTCTTTCTCAACAAAGTCTTTATCTTTTGATCTAATAGCGTTCTGTTAGATAGGAATAGATTTGATAAATACTAAGTGCCATATCCGACGCTTAAGTGCCGGTTAAATAGAGAAGGTCGTGCCTAAGTGCCAGAGGCCCGCACTTAAGCACCAGAGGAAGTTATTTTGCAATTTTCTTCATTTAGCCTTATTTTGAAGAGGTATTTGAGGCACTTATTAGCTAAATAGGGNATTTGATCCAATAGTGTTCTGTTAGATAGGAACAGATTTGATAAATACTAAGTGCCATATCCGACGCTTAAGCGCCGGTTAAATAGAGAAGGTCGTGCCTAAGCGCCAGAGGCCCGCACTTAAGCACCAGAGGCAGTTATTTTGCAATTTTCTTCATTTAGCCTTATTTTGAAGAGGTATTTGAGGCACTTATTAGCTAAATAGGGTGGTTATGACCACTAGGAACAAAAATATTATTAAAAGACTTGTGAAAGAAGACATCCCTTGGAGAATACATCGAATTTGGAAACATTTTGAAGGGTTTCCAAGGCAGCCCTTGAGAAATTTATAAAAGAAGAAAGTTGAAACATTTGAAAGGGGTGCTTGAAAGTCCTACAAAGGTGTGCTTGAAAGTCCTGAAAAGGTGTGCTTGAAGTCCTGAAAAGTGCTTAAAAAGGGAGAGATTTTTAGGCACCACTAAAAAAATTACTTTTTCCTTTTTATTTTTAGTTTTATTTTGAGAGTTAAGAATGTTGTAAAAGATAAGAGATTCAAAGGAACTTCAAGAGTTTGGTGGAGGATTTGAGATAAGTTTTTATCTTTTGTCTAAACTACTTTTGGTTTTAATCGAGACTTCTTGTTGGTTTGACAATGATTTCTACTTTTAAATTAAACTGCTTTTGGTTTTAATCGAGACTTCTTATTGGTTTGACAATGATTTCTACTTTTAAACTAAAGTGTGGTTTTGTTTTCTTCATAGATTCTGAGTAGTTTTCTTTATCTTTACCCTTAAAATGATAAGTAATTAAAGTGCTGGATGGAAGTTGTGGAGAGTATTAATCTTTACTGTTTGAAGAAGTTATGATGATTTAAATCCATGAACTTCATTTACTTCTTGGTTTAGCTTATTCAAATGATAAAATTTGTTGTGAGAAAATGTAAGAATTGGGCTGGTATTGTCTTAACCAACAATTGNATCTGTTTTTAAACTGCTTTTGGTTTTAATCGAGACTTCTTATTGGTTTGACAATGATTTCTACTTTTAAACTAAAGTGTGGTTTTGTTTTCTCCATAGATTCTGAGTAGTTTTCTTTAACTTTATCCTTAAAATGATAAGTAATTAAAGTGCTGGATGGAAGTTGTGGAGAGTATTAATCTTTACTGTTTGAAGAAGTTGTGATGATTTAAATCCATGAACTTCATTTACTTCTTGATTTGGCTTATTCAAATGATAAAATTTGTTGTGAGAAAATGTAAGAATTGGGCTGGTATTGTCTTAACCAACAATTGGAAAGAATCACAAGAGGTTGTGTGAATGAGAATGTAATTCATATAGTTTAGTGCAAATAAATAGGGAAATAAACTTTGAAGAGTGTAGAGTTAGAGGACTTTAATGTGACAGGTTAAAGTCCCAACTTGGTTTATTATTTTAGGTTCTGATACGAGATGTTAGCCCCCAGCTGGAGGGAATCAAGAGAACTCTAGATTGAGAGCTAGTATCTTCCTTGCCTAGTCGTTTTTCAGAATTATTCATAATTAAAATTAGCCATTATTCTTTATGATATCTCTAGTAAGGGTAAAGAATATAAGTGCCCTTATTTGGCACAACACAATTTGCATACTATCACAACAAAATTCTTATGCTTATTACTGATTCATGATAAGGAGAAAGATATTTTCAAATTCAGTGCTTTTCTTTTACATAAACTCAAGTTATCTTTTTAAATTGTTAATGTTCTGTCAAAATATAAAAAATACCAAAAAGATTTGAATTTAATTACTACGAATACATCTCTAGTTTAAGTAATTATATTTTTAAAATAACAAGTTTGTTATTCAATATAGCATATTACATAATTTCCTTGTGAATTTGATATTCATGTCTTAATAAAAAAGTCCTATATTACTTGATAATGATACATATACTTGTGTAGTATCCCTATATATATATATATATANTTTGAAAAATTAGTCCCTAACAAATCATGCGCCAGCTCTCTGGATTTTGGTGCATCAAGCGCCTCTGGCGCATGATGTGTCAGAATTCAAATTTGGCTCTTTTTGCTCTAAATTTTGTCCTTTTTGCCATTTTTGCTCCAAATGCCTAAAAATGATATACCTACAACAAAAACACAAAAAATACCTTTCTTTAAAGTACAATATCACCAAAAATAAGCNAAAAATATAATCAGAGACATTATTATACTATTGCATATAAATAGTTTCAGGATAAAGTTTTTGGCGCCGTTGCCGGGGATATTAATTGATTTACAAGCAAATTTCTATTTTTAGAAAGTCTTATTTAAACTTTAACTATTATTGTATTTTATTTTGTGTGTTTTATTTTATTTTTATTTTTATGATAGTGTATGTGTAGTTCAGTTTCTGAAGGACTATTGCCCTACGATTCTAAATTAGAGAGAACTATTAAAAAAATTAGAAAAATAAAAAANCTATTGTATTTTATTTTGTGTGTTTTATTTTATTTTTATTTTTATGATAGTGTATGTGTAGTTGAGTTTCTGAAGGACTATTGCCCTACGATTCTAAATTAGAGAGAACTATTAAAAAAATTAGAAAAATAAAAAAAATAAAAAACCTGGAAAAATCTAAAAAAATTATAGAAATGACAAACCAAAACGATCAAAATGCTTAAATTGATCAAGAGTTTAGACCTGTACGAGATTATGCCAACCCTACTGTAGATGAATTTCACTGTAATATTCAAAAACCTACTGTAGTAGCTAATTCATTTGAGTTTAAACCTGTTATTATCTAAATGATATCAAATAATCAGTTTTGGGGATCACAAATTGAAGATTCAAATTTACATCTTGCCAATTTTCTAGAATTGTGTGTTACATTTAAATATGATGGTGTATCAGATGATACCATAAGACTTAGGTTATTTTCTTTCTCACTGAGGGAAAAAAAGCTAAGATGTGGTTGAATTCGTTAGCATTTGGATCTATCAGAACTTGGGGTGATTTAGCACAAAAATTCNCCTGGAAAAATCTAAAAAAATTATAGAAATGACAAACCAAAACAATCAAAATGCTTAAATTGATCAAGAGTTTAGACCTGTACGAGATTATGCCAACCCTACTGTAGATGAACTTCACTGTAATATTCAAAAACCTACTGTAGTAGCTAATTCATTTGAGTTTAAACCTGTTATTATACAAATGATATCAAATAATCAGTTTTGGGGATCACAATTTGAAGATTCAAATTTACATCTTGCCAATTTTCTAGAATTGTGTGTTACATTTAAATATGATGGTGTATCAGATGATACCATAAGACTTAGGTTATTTTCTTTCTCACTGAGGGAAAAAAAGCTAAGATGTGGTTGAATTCGTTAGCATTTGGATCTATCAGAACTTGGGGTGATTTAGCACAAAAATTCCTTCCTAAATATTTTCCACCATAAAAAACTACGAAGCTTAAAAATGATATTAAATTTTTTAATCAGTTTGAAGGAGAATCTATTTATTAAGCATGAGAATGATTTAAGGAACTCTTAAGGAAGTTTCCACACCATGCTATACCAGATTGGTTAATAATTCAAACCTTTTATAATGGATTAATTGGTTCTCTTATCAATTTTTGATGCCGCTGCTGGTGGTTCATTGATGTCAAAACCATTTCATGACACTTAGGCTTTAATTGAAAAGATGGCTATCAATAATTTTTAATGGCCTTCTGAGAGAGTGAATCCAAATAAAGTAGCCAATATTCATGAAACTGATGCATTNGTCAGATGAACCATAAGACTTAGGTTATTTTCTTTCTCACTGAGGGAAAAAAGCTAAGATGTGGTTGAATTTGTTAGCATCTGGATCTATCAGAACTTGGGGTGATTTAGCACAAAAATTCCTTGCTAAATATTTTCCACATACAAAAACTGCGAAGCTTAGAAATGATATTACATCTTTTAATCAGTTTGAAGGGGAATCTATCTGCTGGGAAGCTTAGAAATGATATTACATCTTTTAATCAGTTTGAAGGGGAATCTATTTATGAAGTGCGAAGCTTAGAAAATGATATTACATCTTTTAATCAGTTTGAAGGGGAATCTATTTATAAAGCATGAGAAAGATTTAAAGGGTATTAAATATTTTAATCAGTTTGAGGGGGAATCTATTTATTAAGCATGAGAATGATTTAAGGAACTCTTAAGGAAGTGTCCACACCATGCTATACCAGATTGGTTAATAATTCAAACCTTTTATAATGGATTAATTGGATCTCTTATCAATTTACGATGTCGCTGCTGGTGGTTCATTGATGTCAAAATCATTTCATGACGCTTAGGCTTTAATTGAAAAGATGGCTACCAATAATTTTTAATGGCCTTCTGAGAGAGTGAATCCAAATAAAGTAGCCAATATTCATGAAACTGATGCATTTACTATGTTAGCAAATCAAGTTGTTGCAATTTCAAGGAAGTTAGATCAATTTGGAATGAATTTTTACCAACTAATTTTCATGATTGAAGAGAATTCATTAGGCCAAATGGTAGATTCTCAAGCATCATTAAGAACTTTGATGTCATAAATAAAAAGCAAAATAACCCATATTCAAATTATTATAACCCAGGTTGGAAGAACCATCCCAGCTTTAACTGGAATAACACTACGGGTGGTAATAATCTGCAATGGGGGAACAATCATGGAAACCCATTAGGAAACTAGAACAATCAAGGGAATAATTACTTTAGATCTACTTTTCCTCCAGGTTTCAATAGTAATACACAATTTAAGGAGAAGTTATCTATAGAAGAAGTGGTGTTACAAATGGGAAATCAGTNGCCATAAATAAAAAGCAAAATAACCCATATTCAAATTATTATAACCCAGGTTGGAAGAACCATCCCAGCTTTAACTGGAATAACACTACGAGTGATAATAATCTGCAATGGGGGAACAATCATGGAAACCCATTAGGAAACTAGAACAACCAAGGAAATAATTACTTTAGATCTACTTTTCCTCCAAGTTTCAATAGTAATACACAATTTAAGGAGAAGTTATCTATAGAAGAAGTGGTGTTACAAATGGAAAATCAGTTACAAAGTCAAGGAGCTTGAAATATTGAGAACCAACTTGGACAAATTACAAATTACATCTTAAATGACCAAAGTCAACTAAGAAGACTCTCGAAAAAAATCAGTAAATATTATCTTCAAGGAGTTTTAAAGTCTAGGACTTTTCAATGAGATCGGACGTAGAGTTTCATCAGATGGTGTTCCACCGAACTAATAGTTTTATATCATTTATATAATTGTAGGTTTAAGTTCAAATGAGTTTACCGCTATAGCAGGAGTTTGTATACTTAAGTGAATTTCATCTGTTGTAATGTTTGCGTAGTCTCTTAAAGGTCTTTGTAAAATTATGNTGAAATATTGAGAACCAACTTGGACAAATCACAAATTACATCTTAAATGACCAAAGTCAACTAAGAAGACTCTCGATAAAAATCAGGAAATATTATCTTCAAGGAGTTTCAAAGTGTAGGACTTTTCAATGAGATCGGACGTAGAGTTTCATCAGATGGTGTTCCACCGAACTAATTGTTTTATATCATTTATATAATTGCAGGTTTAAGTTCAAATGAGTTTGCCGCTATAGCAGGGGTTTGTATACTTAAGTGAATTTCATCTGTTGTAATGTTTGCGTAGTCTCTTAAAGGTCTTTGTAAAATTATGATATTCATTTGTAGTAGTGCGATTATTAATATTATTTTGTAACGTGTTTGTCATTTCTATTAAGTTGTGAAATACTTTTGTTTTTTATTTTTTCTTAAAATTCGCTCTAATTCAGAATCGTAAGGCACTAAATCTTTAGATCCCAAAATTTGCATACAAAAGATAAAATTTCAGACTAAANCAGTGTGATTATTAATATTATTTTGTAACGTGTTTGTCATTTCTAGTAAGTTGTGAAATACTTTTGTTTTTTATTTTTTCTTAAAATTCGCTCCAATTCAGAATCGTAAGGCACTAAATCTTTAGATCCCAAAATTTGCATACAAAAGATAAAATTTCAGACTAAAATATTTTTAATTTTTTACTCTTTAATTTTTTATGTTTTTTTTATTTCAAATATGAAAAAGTACTAAAATTAATTTTTAATTCTTTTAAAATAAATCTACAGTTCAAATAAAACTCTAAGTCAAAAAGTTTTGTTGTTATCCCTGACAATACTGCTAAAAACTTGACCCAACCTGCAATTACGCAGATATTTATATTCCAAAAGATTGCAAAAAATTTGGCCAAAATTATATTTAGCGGCTATTGTGAATAAATAAAATGATTTAGAAAATAAATAACAAGCCTTCACATTAGGGGTACTACACAAGTATACATATCATTTCAAGTAATATATGACTTTATTTAAAATCCAATATCAAACCCACAAAGAAAGCTATAATCTTTTTAAAAATGACTTAGAAAAACTTCTATCTAATTTGTAGATAAAAAATGATTGGAGAATAGTGTCGAGATATTTGTAAAAGATTAAAATTAAATTTATGTGCAATCTAAATTTAAGCAGAAAGTTAAAATAAACGTTAAAAGTTTAATAAAGTTTAGAAGAGTTTGAGTATTAAGATAAGAACTTTCCCCTTTGTAACGGGGTCTTAATCAATGTAGGAATTTAATGATTAAGAACATGAGATGATGTATTGTGACAAATAGCAGCATATTTATTCTTTACCCCCTCTTAGTACTAGCAAAGAACATTGGCTAACCTTAAGTTTATTTCAGCTTGTGTAGTAGTGCTAAGTAGATTCTAGTCTNAAAAATAAACGTTAAAAGTTTAATAAAGTTTAAAATACTAGTAAAGTTTAGAAGAGTTTGAGTATTAAGATAAGAACTTTCCCCTTTGTAACGAGATCTTAATCAATGTAGGAATTTAATGATTAAGAACATGAGATGATGTATTGTGACAAATAGGAGCATATTTATTCTTTACCCCCTCTCAATACTAGCAAAGAACATTGGCTAACCTTAAGTTTATTTCAGCTTGTGTAGTAGTGCTAAGTAGATTCTAGTCTCTTTCTTCTAAATTACCTACTAGAGACTCTTAGATCCAAATTCAAGATCGAAATGATACAAGAATCTAGCTTGTCACCATAGAAAAATCAATTCTATGCCCATCAAAACTTATCTTCCTATCTATTTGCACGTCCCCTCGGACGATTGCGATGACTCTATCCAAAATTAAGTGTGGTACTCACTAGTTGAGTGAAATCATAGCCCTCCCAAGTCATTATGTTTTGCGATAGATTTTAACATCACAAATGACCAGTTTGTAAAGTCAAGGAAAAATCGGTGAAAATATCATAACAAATTTCAAAATAAAAGAAAATCTTTAAATCATTATCATGCCACATGATTAATTCCCATGTGTAAGGAGAAAGAAAGAAAAACTACTCAAAATTCATGGATATAACACAAACACATGATTTGTATTGAAAGTCAAATCTTAACAACAAAAACTCAAACATAAATACAAAGTACCTATCTTAATTCTTCTCCCCAAGCAGGTCCTGAAGTTTCCTTCAAGCTATTTCCACTCTTCTTACACAATCAAAGACTCATAAACACTTACACACACTCTCACCGCTAAGAGCTCACGCACCTTCTAGAGCCTCTCTAACCCTCTTCAAAGCCTCTTTTTCATTCAGCCATTGACCTTTTTTGATAGATTTTTGAAAATAACCAAGGTTCACTTCAATTATCCCTTCAAAATTCATCCCACTTTATTGCATCTTCTAGAGAAAGCACTTCTGAAGCTATGACACCACTTTGGGGCACTATGGTGCTCATCACGTCCTTGAACTGGCGCTAAGGCGTCATATGATGTTTTGTCATTTTGCTCCATTTTACCCTCATTTTCTTTAAAGATCCATTTCTTATACCTGAAACCAAAAAACATGCAAAATACCTTCCTTTAAAGTGCAATATCATTAAAAATGTGCATAAAATGAACATTAAATGTATATTAAAAACATGTAATTTTAAGGTGTATCACGTATTGAGTGCACCCCTTACTGCAGCAAGACGACATCTACAATTGAAAGTTCTTGCATTCATAACCTACAATAACGGTAATGTAAAAGGGGGCATTTTCTTATACACATCATACTTTAATCATTCTTTTTTTCATTATTCCAATGTTATATGTGTGTTGTTGTGTAATAGTTGTGTTATAAATGTGTTATGGTTGTGTTATGACTATGTTATTGTTGTGTTATATATGTGTTATTATTGTGTTATATGTCTTATAGTTGTGTAAGTGGTGTTATTGTTATGTTATTACGTGTTAAAGATGTATTATTGACATTATTGTTGTGTTAGTATAGTAATAATACAAGTAACACAACAATAACACAATTATAACACCACCATAACACATCTATAACACAACCATAATACAATAACACATCTATATCACAACTATTACACAATAATACAACAATAACACAATCATAACACAACCATAACATATTTATAACATAGCTATAACCCAACTATAATGCAATAATACAACAATAACACAATTATAACACATTCATAACACAATGCAACAAAATTTCTTTTCATCTATAATAAACAATGTAGTATAATGCCTTGAAGACTTTGACAGACTGCTAGCTTCATCAGTTTCTATGCGACCTTCCATTGTTGTGTGCTAGCAAGAGAAAAGGAAAACCAAAACCTTGAACCATAGGGTTGTCAAAGGATGCAATGCCCTAATGTATAAACACAAGGTCTTGCGCAGAAGAAAAAGTGAAACTAACTTTGCATAAAGTTGGAAGAAGACAAAACTGGCCTTGCAAAGAGAAGCGAAGAAGGAGAAACCATCAAACCCTCGCTCTTGCGCTGAAGAGGAAGCAAAACCGCCAAAGAGAAAGTGAAGTAGAACGCTCAAAACCACTAAAAGCTGAAAACTGCATATGATCAAAATGTCGAAATATGCCATAAAAGTACTTTATGTCTGAATTGACGTTTCGTCAGACTAGATTCGGGCAGGGTTTGTATGAAAAAAAATACATATTTTAAATTTTTTAGGTGTTGAAATTTAGAATAATACGTAATAAAGTGGAATACTTTACTTGATATGAATGAGGGTATAAATAACCCTTACAAGAAGCTTATAACAGGAAAAATAATAAAAAAAATGATATGAAAGGAAAGATATATCACCTGATATCTCTAATAATTAATTCATATTAATTATTAGAAGATATAAGAAATAACATAAAATAGGAAAACAAATAATTTCTGATACAAGAAAATAAATGTAAAATAGGAAAGGAAATATCTCCTTATATTAAGGAAATAATTTATTCCTCGTAACTTCTTATAAGAATAAATTATTTCCTATTATAATTCCTAACACTCCCCCTCAAGTTTGGAATGTATGTTAATAATTCCTAACTTGCTGAGTAGTGAAAAAAATTGGTCGTTTGGATTATCGAATTTGTTAGATTCAGGCTTGACTGAATTTTGAGTTTTGTCTCCCATATGTTTCGGCCTATCAAGCTTTGACACTCTTAGGCTTCAACACTCTAGGGCTTTGGTATTTTCAGGTTTCGACACTCTCAGGGTTCGCCACTCTTAGGCTTCGATACTCTCGGGGTTCGGCACTGTTTGGTTTCTGTACTCTTGGGCTTCGGCATTTTCAGGCTTCAACATTTTCAGGCTTCGGCACTCTCAGAATTTGGCATTCTCAGACTTTGGCATTTTCAGACTTTGCTGAATTTGCTTTATTCAGACTTGGCTGAATTTTGAGTTTTGCAGGGAAAGAGACAACCTACAGAAAAACTGACTTTTAGTTGACATCGATTGTCGTTGGTTGCAGAAAAAACATGTAAATCACACCCAGTAAATTCTGCTGATAGAGAAAGCGGCACAAAAAAGGGCGGCTAGAAACAAAGCTCCCCCTGACGCTTGGGTCAGGGAGGAAAAAATACTGTTGGAGAAATGGCCGGCTAGAAATGCAGATCCCCGTGATGCTTTGGTAGAGAAGAAAAAAAAATATTGAATGAGAAATGGTCGGCTGAAAACACAGCTCCCCCTGACGTTTTGACAGGGAAGAAAAAAATATTGCAGGAGAAATGACCGGTTGGAAACGCAGCTCCCCCTGACGCTTGGGCAGGGAACAAAAAAAATAGGCATTCCGGCGGAATGATGATGAGGCGGGTGGCGACATCGCTGGTGTCGCCCTGGCTAGAGCCCCCATCGCTGGTGCAGGCATAGGAAGGTACAACACAAGAAGTTTTTTTTTTTTTGATGGTTTGTGGTGATATCTGGTCAAACTCCAAAGCATCTTTGTTGTCATGGTTTCTTGGGAGCCGTGTATAGAAGTGAAGTAAGATCCCCTGACTTTCTGAAAGACCTTGGAGAAGGAGAATCCTCCAAAACATCAGTCCGTGCATTTAGTCGGATCTGAAAAAGTTAGGAATGCGGTGCAGATGGTTCCTCCCCATCATCGGCTGCGGTATGCTGACTGAAGGAGTCTCCGATCGCAATCTAGCTTGCAAGGAATTTGCCGCATTGGTAGGCGGAGGCTTGACGACCATGCTGCTGAGGTTGATGCCGATGTGCGAACGCGGAGAAGGCGATAGGGATAACGCCTCTGGTTCGGACTCTGAGGCAGCATCGAGATCGAACTACAGGAGCACATCTTTGTGATTCTTTCAATGACTTCGGTAACCTAACGAGGTGGCGGGGAATTAAGGTTTCAAATATCAAGATAAGTGTCCCTCCCTTTCTACACAGAGGATGGCAGGAAGGGAGTCTGACAATTCTCACAAGAAAACCGGTGGCTAGGGTACGAAACATCGCTCTGATACCATGTTGAAATTCAGAATAATACGTAATAAAGTGAAATATTTTATTTGATATGAATGAGGGTATAAATAACCCTTACAAGAAGCTTATAATAGAAAAAAAATAATAAAAAAAATGATATGAAAGGAAAGATATATCACCTGATATCTCCAATAATTAATTCATATTAATTATTAGGAGATATAGGAAATAACATAAAATAGGAAAAAAAATAATTCATAATCCAAGGAAATAAATATAAAATAGGAAAGAAAATATCTACTTATATTAAAGAAATAATTTATTCCTCGTAATTTCTTATAAGAATAAATTATTTCTTATTATAATTTTTAACATTCATCGGATCCGTAATTTGGGCTGGGTCATGATAAATGAGTACTTTTTTAACTTTTTTTTTTTTTTTTTTTTTTTTNGAAAAAAATACATATTTTAAATTTTTTAGGTGTTGAAATTTAGAATAATACGTAATAAAGTGGAATACTTTATTTGATATGAATGAGGGTATAAATAACCCTTACAAGAAGCTTATAACATGAAAAATAATAAAAAAAAATGATATGAAAGGAAAGATATATCACCTGATATCTCTAATAATTAATTCATATTAATTATTATGAGATATAAGAAATAACATAAAATAGGAAAACAAATAATTTCTGATACAAGGAAATAAATGTAAAATAGGAAAGGAAATATCTCCTTATATTAAGGAAATAATTTATTCCTCGTAACTTCTTATAAGAATAAATTATTTCCTATTATAATTCCTAACACTCCCCCTCAAGTTTGGAATGTATGTTAATAATTCCTAACTTGCTGAGTAGTGAAAAAAATTGGTCGTTTGGATTATCGAATTTGCTAGATTCAGGCTTGACTGAATTTTGAATTTTGTCTCTCATATGTTTCGGCCTATCAGGCTTTGACACTCTTAGGATTCAACACTCTAGAGCTTTGGTATTTTCAGGTTTCGACACTCTCAGGGTTCAACACTCTTAGGCTTCGATACTCTCGGGGTTCGGCACTCTTTGGTTTCTGTACTCTTGGGCTTCGGCATTTTCAGGCTTCAACATTTTCAGGCTTCGGCACTCTTAGGCTTCGACACTCTCAGACTTTGGCATTCTCAGACTTTGGCATTTTCAGACTTTGCTAAATTTGCGCCTTGGCTGAATTTTGAGTTTTGCAGGGAAAGAGACAACCTACAAAAAAACTGACTTTTAGTTGACATCGGTTGTCGTTGGCTGCAGAAAAAACATGTAAATCACACCCAGTAAATTCTGCTGATAGAGAAAGCGGCACAAGAAAGGGCGGCTGGAAACAAAGCTCCCCCTGACGCTTGGGTCGGGGAGGAAAAAAATACTGTAGGAGAAATGGCCGGCTAGAAATGCAGATCCCCGTGATGCTTTGGTAGAGAAGAAAAAAAATATATTGAATGAGAAATGGTCGGTTGAAAACACAGCTCCCCCTGACGCTTTGACAGGGAAGAAAAAAATATTGCAGGAGAAATGACTGGCTGGAAACGCAGCTCCCCCTGACGCTTGGGCAGGGAAGAAAAAAATACTACAGGATGAAGGGTCGGCGATGGATTTTGCCGGCATTATTCGATCCACGACAACGATATCTCCGGCGGAATGATGATGAGGCGGGTGGCGACATCGCTGGTGTCGCCCTGGCTGGAGCCCCATCGCTGGTGCAGGCATAGGAAGATACAACACAAGAAGTTTTTTTTTTTATGGTTTGTGGTGATATCTGGTCAAACTCCAAAGCATCTTTGCTGTCATGGTTTCTTGGGAGCCGTGTATAGAAGTGAAGTAAGATCCCCCGACTTTCTGAAAGACCTTGGAGAAGGAGAATCCTCCAAAACATCAGTCTGTGCATTTAGTCGGATCTGAAAAAGTTAGGAATGCGGTGCAGTCCTCCCCATCGTCGGCTGCGGTATGCTGACTGAAGGAGTCTCCGATCGCAATCTAGCTTGCAAGGAATTAGCCGCATTGGTAGGCGGAGGCTTGACGACTGCTGAGGTTGATGCCGATGTGCGGACGCGGAGAAGGCGATAAGGATAACGCCTCTGGTTCGAACTCTGAGGCAGCATCGAGATCGAACTACGGGAGCGCATCTTTGTGATTCTTTCAATGGCTTTGGTAACTAAACGAGGTGGCGGGGAATTAAGGATTTAAAGAACAAGAAAAAGTCGTCGTTTCAAATATCAAGATGAATGTCCCTCCCTTCCTACACAGAGGATGACAGGAAAGGAGTCCGACAATTCTCACAAGAAAACCAGTGGTTAGGGTACGAAACATCGCTCTGATACCATGTTGAAATTCAGAATAATACGTAATAAAGTGAAATATTTTATTTGATATGAATGAGGGTATAAATAACCCTTACAAGAAGCTTATAATAGAAAAAAATAATAAAAAAAGAAAATGATATGAAAGGAAAGATATATCACCAGATATCTCCAATAATTAATTTATATTAATTATTAGGAGATATATGAAATAACATAAAATAGGAAAAAAAATAATTCCTAATCCAAGAAAATAAATATAAAATAAGAAAGAAAATATCTCCTTATATTAAGAAAATAATTTATTCTTCGTAATTTCTTATAAGAATAAATTATTTTCCATTATAATTTTTATCATTCATTGGAGCCGATAATTTGGGCTGGGTCATGATAAATGAGTATTTTTTTAACTTTTTTTTTTTAATAGGACCATGGGCTTTTCTGATTGTGGGGAGTCCGAGCGTAATATTGTGGTCGACAGCCATCGCCACACTTACATTCGCTGGCTCGCTGCTGCTAGATTCTCGGACTTACCTGAATTGGCAGATCTTTGGAATCAGTTTATAAAGCTGTATGGAACTTGTGAAAGATCCGACGGTNAGTCCGAGCGAAATATTGTGGTCGACAGCCATCGTCACTCTTACATTCGCTGGCTCGCTGCTGCTAGATTCTCGGACTTACCAGAATTGGCAGATCTTTGGAATCAGTTTATAAAGCTGTATGGAACTTGTGAAAGATCCGACGGTCCACATCGGCGGTCGTCGAGTTCGATCAGTATGGAGAAGCAGGGTGTTGGTTTTACTAAGTTTTAATTCCTCCATGCACCGAACCCACCCGCAAGAGATTTTGATGGAATTTCAGAAACTGAAATTAGTAAAGCATTTAATATGAAGCCTCCTTATTTCAAGCCCAAGATTTCCACAAAGAATTCCTCATGGAATCTCGTTCTTCCAAGCCCAAGAACTTTTCGAAGCTGCCGATTTACTTGGCCGAATCCCAAATAAGCGAGCAGGTGCGGTTGGGAAGAAGATGAACATGTATAATGTTGGAGACGGCTTGCAGTCGTCGATACGGTAAATCTTGTTCGCTGCAAATGGAAAGAGCCGGTCTTCGAGGCAGACCGAATGGTGAGGAAACCGGCCGACGATCGCCTGGAGAGGCATTCGGTCGTCGAGTTTTCGCGTGACAATGAAAACGTCGAGCCAGNGTACTTGGCCGAATCCCAAATAAGCGAGGAGGTGCGGTTGGGAAGAAGATGAACATGTATAATGTTGGATACGGCTTGCAGTCGTCGATACGGTAAATCTTGTTCGCTGCAAATGGAAAGAGCCAGTCTTCGAGGCAGACCGAATGGTGAGAAAACCGGCCGACGATCGCCTGGAGAGGCAATCGGTCATCGAGTTTTCGCGTGACAATGATAACGTCGAGCCAGAAACGGCGGGTTAGACGTCTTTGCGTGACAGGAAAGCAGAGTGCTTGTTTGGGACTTTGACTTCTTCACGAATGGAAGGGAGCCCTTGCCATATTTGGTTCTCGTAGGTTGAAGTAGTAGTTTTGAATGGGAAATAGGCGAGTGGGAAGATGGGTTGTTGATGAGTTGCACATGGAGAGGGATACGAANCATATTTGGTTCTCGTAGGTTGGAGTGGCAGTTTTGAATGGGAAATAGGCGAGTGGGAAGATGGGTTGTTGATGAGTTGCACATGGAGAGGGATACGAATGCCAGAGTTTCGGTCTTTTCCGGCGTCTTTTTTCTCCATTAGAGATGGTGTTGTGCTTCTCCAATTTTTTGACCCATCTTATTCTACAAGCTTGTTCATGAGAGCCAAGTGTCTCCTCATATATCATAAAGTCCTTTGATATGAGAGGCAAAAAAGTTTAAAAATTTATATATTTAGCCTCGCTTTAAACATAAAAAATAAAGAGCATTTGANTTAGAGATGGTGTTGTGCTTCTCCAATTTTTTGACCCATCTTATTCTACAAGCTTGTTCATGAGAGCAAGTGTCTCCTTGTATATCATAGTCCTTTGACATGAGAGGCAAAAAAGTTTAAAAATTTATATATTTAGCCTCGCTTTAAACATAAAAAATAAAGAGCATTTGAGTCCATTTATTTTCAACCATCAAAATATCATGAGGTTTGTATAGATCATTTTTTAGCACACTTATAAATTATTTTTAATACAACAATTAATATGTTATAAAATGTGATCAGACATTCATTTAAAATAAAGAAAAAATATATATAATGATTATCGGCCCTTAAAAAAGAACATTTAGAGATACTCCTAATTCCCTAGGCATTCACCAATCTACTCCTACACATTTAATTATTGCACCTAAATTTTTTATAACTAAAAATATGACTATTTTAAATTAAAAAAAAAATTAAAATATGTAAGATATATAAACGCATAAAATATATAATTTACTCAGTTATATTTTAATTTCATATTAAAAAAATTAGATGAGTGAATCTTTACTCTGTTCTAATTTTATTATTCTAATTTTTTGTTGCGAACAAGTTCCCAGCTCCGTTATGCGGTAAGGGTTCACAATTCACATCGAACCTTACGGTGAGTTCACGTGGCCGCGCGTGTGGTCCTTCGAACTCCTGGCGTGGTGACGTTTGGATAGGCTGGGCATGGGATGGGCACGGGCCTATTTTCTCATCAAATTAATATAAAATTGGCATTTTATTCTGATTTTATTAGAGCCATTAATTTTTCAAAAATATTTTCTTTTAGTACATACTAAGATACATCATCGTAATCTCTTATTTCACTAATTTCTTAATTGAAGTTGATAAAATTCTTCTGACCATACCGGAATCTTTTGCATTTGTTCTTAGATTTTCGATGCAACTTTTGATTACTTTTTTAATTTCTCTTAACGTTTGTTTAGTAATTACATCATCCAATGCTTTTTAATTGAAAAAAAAAAATTTGTGGTTGTCAATTCCCACGTTTTGGCAAATCTCGAGCTGTGAGCGAGATCAGCCGATTGCATACGAGGACGATTCTCTTGATCTTATCCATCTCGCATTCGTTGGATGCAACAACGCAGGATGGATCAACCCGCCACATACGACCCCACCCACGTGGCCGCTCACAGTCTTCATGGATCGAAGATCATTAAGGAAGATTTACGCATATGTCGTTCAAATCTTTTTTATTTACACATCTTGCACATAANATACGACCCCACCCACGTGGCCGCTCACAGATCGAAGATCATTAAGGAAGATTTACGCATATGTCGTTCAAATCTTTTTTATTTACACATCTTGCACATAAGTTTTAATTTTTATATACAGTTAACTTATTGTATTCATTTTTAAAAAATTTCAATGATGATAAATATAATTTAGATGTGATATGAAATATTTGGCTGATATAAATATTAAAATTAAAATTTAGATGTTAATTATGTTAATACAGGAATTGGGTGGCATCTATGCAAATGTAAATGCCCATTCTTATAATTTTTTTCTTAAGTTTAGGGTTTACTGTCATCAATAATATTGTAAATATAGTTTTTTTTGTTTAGTAACCATTTCATTTAAATGATATAAATGTTATATGTCTTTAACTAATCTTTTATTAGTTAAAGACATATAAATGTTATATGTCTTTAACTAATTTTGAAATTCACAATGTGATCATTGGTGAGAGTTTTTATTTATATCAATTACTTCTCAATTCATAAAGTATATTTAAAACTTGAGAACATTTACCAATATTTAATAAATTAAAATGCAAATTACATTATTTTTCTATAGTAAAGTTTCCAACCAACAAATGGCCGAATCTTATATTTGAGAAGAACGGTCGAGATACAACGTTGCCTTGATTGTTGATTTGCGGTTGTCCCACTTTGCAATATCCTTTTCTCCCATCTCTTTGGCTCGGTAGAAAGAAAAATTATTATGTCTATCCATCCAGAGTCCAAAAAAATCACGTGACGTGGAGGTGACAGAAAAATAAAAGAAAATTCGTTTTAGCACAAGAGAATATTCTCTCTTATTATTCCACGTTATTCAAGTGTCATTGCGGTAGTATTCATGTATTATTGTGTTATGGGAACATTCTAGGTGTTATAATAACACAATAACACGTCAATATCACAACAATAACACTTGCATAACGCGTAATAACACGAGAAGAATATTCCCTTGTATTATCGGCTGTGATCACAAGAAAACAAATTTTTTTTCCCTATTAGCTCCACGTAGAGGTGATTCATTGGATTCCGGACTAAGCTCTACGCCCGGACTCTGCACTTAATAGTTTTTCTGAAAAGGGCCCAAAACAATGACGCAAGTGCCTGAAGAGAGATATTTGAATAGTTGCACTCATTTTAGGTAAAAGCTAAGTGACTATGCTAATTTTTTTGTCTTTCATCAAAGGTCAGTTCAAATATATATTAAATATATTTTTCGTTCTCTTAGTTAGATGCTGAACAAATATATACGATTCATTAATTAGGCAAGTGAGCTAAATATAAATAATTATTTTCAGTTTGATTTATAAACTAATTGAATATAAAAAAATTCTTGCTCAATCATGTAATGCTCAATCTGAGCTCTATCTTACTCAAATAAGTTAAACAATCAATTTTTATTAATTTTTTTTATATTAATTTTATTAAGCTTTATTTTAAAATACTAAAAATATTATTTTTATTTTTTTTAATAAACTCGAACAGAATAAGTGCAAAAAATGAATAAATGAACTTGTATCAAGAGGAACAAGAACATATTAATCACTAGACATTTCAAACAACTTAGTTTGGAACAAATAAAATTTCTTATGAGCTAAAGAGGAACAAATACTCAACTCATGTAATAGAAGTTTTTTAACAAATTAATAATAGTTAAATACTCTCACTCTCTCTTTCTCTTTCATATTTCTCTATTTTTATATGCATTAATTATGTTCCCAATCTAGTATCAGAGTAGAAGCTATGTCAAGTCTTCCATCGATTGCACAGTTCTTATGGGCATTTACTGATAATATCATACCTGAAACATAACTTATCATTGCACTTTCTCAGGTATCATCCTCAACACACCTAAATAACCACCTCAGCTCATCTCAGTCGTTCATCCTGATCTCAAATATCTTCATCTATCCATATTTACTTATATTGTTACTGTACCATTTTATGCTTTTAGTGAGATTTTTTAAGGTAAATGATGTAAAGCATTTCTAGCTTTCTCCTCTTTGTTCTTCGTCCAGCTTACCTTCTACTATAGGGAATTGGTCCTCTTTTATGGTATCATAGCCATCAACATCACTGCAATGGAAGATTCAGTCACCTCCCAGCTCCAAGAAGTTATAGCATCCCTCTCTCACATATGCTATGATAATTCTCTAATCCTTAAAATTCCTTATGAAAAATGTCAAAATCGTGGTTAATGCCTTCCTCTCCACCGACGACCCCATATGGCTTCAAAAGTCCTCAAGATAGTTAAAGTAAATGGCTAGTTTGAATTTCTTGATGGATAGGTCCAACAACCGTCACATATAGTCATTGATGCTCGCAGACAACCCCGCCCGAATCCTAACTTCTCTCTCTGTTATCTGATGCTCACTCTTGATAGCTGCTTTCAAATTTGGTTCACTCTTAAGAAAATGGATGTAAGCTACCAATAGATCTAAAGTAATCCAGCTGAAGAATTAACTTCATATTGTATCTATGAAGAACCTAATTATGGTGCAATATCTAACTCACATCAAAAGGATAGTCTACAATATATTTGTTGGTGGTGCGATAATCAACAAGGAGGATATTTTAATTTACACTTTCAAAAGGCCTTCCCTCATCTTATCCGTCCTTCAAAACAACCATTAGGACTCATTTACAATCAATTGCACTTGAGGACCTCTACTATCTTCTATTCAGTGAAGAAATAATCTTGCCACCGACAACTTTGCTAGCTTCACACTAGATCCTCATTTAGCTCTCTATATGCATAAAGTAAAGAGTCAGCGAGATTACACTAAAGGACAGAATTACAACTATAATTCAACCTCCAAACCCGCTAACAATCAACACAAATACTCTAATCCCAAGAAAGCACAAAGAACTAGTGTGCATTATCAAATTTGTAAAAAATCTGGACATATAACACCAAATTGTTGACACCGACTTAATGCCAACTATCAACCCAACTGGCCTCCACCACCTACAGCTCTCCTTACCTCTTCTATTGCTTCGGATTGGTACCTCGACACTTGTGCTACAACTCACTTGACAACCTCACTTGATCAAATGTAAGCAGTTGAACTTTATAATGACCAAGAAAAATTCAAGTTGGCAATGGTGCAACACATCTCATTCAACATTCCAGGTAAGGCCTCTTACCAACACTGTCTTGTAGGCTTATTCCTTCGAATTATTTCATTCCTCTCACCTATCTCATAATCTTATTTCCATCTCTCAACTTGCTACTGATAGCAATTGCCTTATTATATTTGATGTTACTAACTATCAAATTAAGGACCATATCTCACATTAAACACTCTTCAAGGACCTTATCGCAATTGGTTGTACCCAATTCTAGACACTCATCTAGCTCTAGCTTCTACCAAAATCATTAAACATCTCTGGCATCATTTATTGGACCATGGAAACTCTCATACACTTGCAACTATAGCACATCAGCAACCACATCTCTTAGCTTCTAACTCTTTTCCTTTTTGCAAATCATGTACCCTTAAATGTCATTGCTTACCATTTACTTCTAGTTATACTCAATGTAATCTAATAGAACTTATAAATTAAGATGTCTGAGGACCATCCCCATATCCTCTGTTCAAGGTTTTAATTGCTACGTACTCTCTGTTGATGACTCCACTCGTTTTACTTGGCTCTGTCCTATGCAAAGTAAATCTGATGTTCTCTCTAGCTTCATCAATTTCAAATAATTCATTGACCTTCAATTTAATAAGAAAATTAAATCTTTAAGAACTGATGGAGGTGATGAGTATAAAAACTCAAAATTCAATGAATACCTACTCCATAATGGTATCATCCACCAATTAAAATGCCATTATACACCAGAACAAAACAGGGTAGTAGAACGAAAGCATCATGAAATACTTAAGACGCTTGTGCCCTTCTAGCTACATTCAAACTCTCATCCTCCCTCTAGCTTGAAATCGTTCAAATGGCCATTTACCCCATTGGTCAGTTGCCATCACCAAACACATCCAACTTGTCCCCTTATCAACTCCATCATGGTCAACAACCAGATTATTGTCATCTCAAAATTTTTAGAAGTGAATGTTTTTTGTGGTTGCCCACTTCTTAATGTTATAAGCTTCAACAAAAATCCACATCATGCATTTTAATTGGATATCCCGATCATACAAAAGGATATAAGTGCTTCCTATCACCAGCAAAATCATCATTTCACGACATGTTATCTTTAACGAACACTCCTTTCCCTATACCACCTTAACAAAACCATAAAAGCCTTATCAACCTCCCTCTCTCTGCCCCTTCAATTTCTTCCCACTGCTAACAATAACAACTATAACACCTTCCTACCTCTCCCATCTCTCTGCCCAGCTCCTCTTCTCCACCTAAGTCAGCCACTTCACTATCTCATTCTCAACAACTACTTACTCTTTGTACAACTCTACCCTTTGTCAAACACCTATCTCCATATGTAATCATAGTAGAAATCATATCGTCACTTCCTTCATCACACCATATGATAACAAGGTTTAAAATCAGTTCCCTCCTGATACGACCCTAATGCTACACACTAATTCAAGTCAAGTTCACGGAAATAACACTAAAAACTTGACCAGACCCGCAATTATACAGTAATTTAACTTCCAAAAGATGGTAAAAAACTTGATTCAATTTATATTTAGCAGACAGTATGCAAAATTGAAATGTTATAAAATTTAGAAAATAGTTTACACACCATGGGTACTACACAAGTATATGCATCGTTTCATGTAATATAGAGTTTTCTTTTAAGACTCTGAGTATCAATGCCACCATGAAGCAAGATAAAAAATCCCTTAGGATAATTCTAATTTACTACTATCAAACCTTAGTTCGGAATGTCAATTAAAGTTGTTTTCTCTAATAACTTATCCTAAATGAAATTCTTAAATATAAAGATAACTTATGTGGATAAATTGGTTTGAAGAATTTTGAAATGTTAAAAACTACTCTTCTCGTGCAATTACCTAGATAATATGTAGAAATAAAATTCTTAGAATTTAATGTAGCTAAGGACAAATAGGAGCATGTTTATTCTTCACCCCCTCTCAATGCAATAAAATAATGTTGGCTAACCTTAAGTCTGTTCCAGCTTGTGTAGTAGTGCTGAGTAGATACTACCCTCTCACTTCCAAATTACCCACTATGCCCTCTTTATAGGACCTAATAAGGACCCTTAGATCCAAACTCAAGATCAAATTTACTAAAGAATCTGGCCTGACACCCTAGAAATATCAATTATGTGCCCATCAAGACTTACCTCTCCATCTATTTGCACTTCCCCTCGGACGATCGCAATAGCTCTTTTCAAAGATAATTGTGGTACTCACTAGTTGGTGAAATCGTAGCCCTCTAGGTTCATTAAGTTTCACTATGGATTTTAATATCACAAATGACCAGTTTGCAAAGTAAATTAAGAGCTGGTGAAAATACCACCACATTAATGAAATAAGAGAATATATAAGCAAATTTAAATTCCTAAACATGCATTTATTTCATTGTAAAAGAGAAGTAAAATGAAGATAATGGCATAAATAGTAAAATAATTATTAAATTAAGTAATAAATCATGTGCCAACAAGGAACATATGTCTACGTACCCCCTTCTGAGTATATATGTATGCTTAGTATTTTATAAGTTTTATACAACTATCTTTCACTTAGAAGAAGCATCTGAAAGAAAGAGATCATGTAAATTTTATTTTCCTTAAAAATTGCATTGCCGCCTAAACTATTTTACTAGCCAACCGGTCAATGTGAGTGCACTCAAATTGAAAAATCACTCCTTTCTTGAGTCATAGTTTCACTTGCAAAAAATTTAAACATAACTTATTGCTACTTAAGTTATGTCAATGAAGTAAAAGAGATATTACTCATCACATGGAAATAAAAATGATTCTATCATAAAACAAATTTTCCTACACATGCCACTACTTCATATTAAAAGAAAAGAGTAAGGAAAACTACTTAAGAAACATGGATAAAACACAACAGAAAACATCATTTAAGTAAAAAAAATCACAAGAAAATGTTTACAACAATTACAAGATAATGAAGAACACAATACTTAGCTTTTTCCCTCTGAAAGAAATATAAAAGATCTCTCCAACAAAGTCTCATGTCGATCCGTGTGCCGCTCATACTTCATTACTCATATCTCTCAAAATCCCCCACCAATATCTTCAGAAAATAGAGAAATCTACATCTCAATCAACTAACATCAAACTCTCTCTAAAAATCTTCTAAAAACTCCTCCTAATTACTTTTCGTGAGAAGCGCTAAGCCTCTCTATTTAAAGAGACACAAAACACCTCTTTTTCCAAGAGACACACTTCTTCACTCCAAAAGACACACCTCTTCACTATAAAAGACACATCACTTCACATAAAAGCTTTTCCAAGTGTCTAAATTCATTGAATCACTCCATGGGGCGTGCAAGTTACTTGGAATCTTCCAGAACATCACAAAATGGTCTAGAATTGCCTAAAAGCTGTCCAAAAAATTGTCTCAGGCACTATGATGTCAGAGTCAGCACTATAACGCCCGTTTCTAGTCGTGACTAGCACTATAGATCCTGTTTGTGCCCTACAACGCCACTCTGCAGGTAGCTGTTAGTCGTCAAATTGGGAAAATATATTTAATTATATATATATATATATATATATATGTAGAAGAAGGAGCATCATTGGGCTCCCTACATGTTGATCAAAATGAAAAGTACAAAATTACTAGGTTGGAAGGGTCCCCTGTCTAGAAAAGCCAAATACAATATAACTCACTCATAAGGGGAATACCCAACCACATGCAAGTCCACCTTGCAGCAAAAAAAGGGGGAAAAAATTATATATTTATTTATGAAGTCAGATAAATATTTATAAAACAGTAAGAAACTGAAGAAAAACTAGAAAACAGAAATGGAGAAAGGCATAGAAAGATTAAGGTCTCCTATGAGAGGGGACAGTGGAACCAGTAAGCTGGTTAGCATTAATTCTGAGATATGTAGCCTCAATAGAATCACCATGAAGTAGGAGAGGTAAGGGAGTCGGAGTATTAGCAGCAACAGATATAGAATTAGAGTAAATTCCATGTCAGACAAGCCAATTGACAGGTTTATTGCCCTCCCTGTAAATAAAGGTAATGTGGAAGTTGAGGATGTTGTTGAAGTTTCTGATCTTCTGTTTCCATTGTGTGGGGAACCAGGAGGATTGGTCTTCAAACCCCATCAGTTTGATGAGCAAGAGAGAGTCCACCTCAATCCAGATATTGAACCATTTAGCTTTGCAAGCAAAAGTTGAGGCCCAAAATATTGTAATCAGTTCTGCCTCAAGTGTATCTCTGGCTTCTATAGGAGCATGAAAAAAAAGAAGGCGCAGACTGGAATGGTCCCTAAATACACCCCTACCCCAGCACCCTAATCATTAGAGCTGCCATCAATATTGATCTTAATAGTAGACTGTTGGGGAGGTTTCCAATAGACCTTTTCTTTCTTAGGTGGCTCTCTAACATTAGTGATCATATTATTACAGATATTATTGAAGTTCTTATGCTGAATCATTTTGGTTAAGTAAAAGATACAATTTCTTACAATCTTAGAGTTATGGATATAATTACCCTCATGTTTAGTACTGTTTCTGAACATCCAGAGAAACCAAACCACTATGAAAGGAATGGGATCATAATTTTTTCTTTTCTAGCTATGTCATCCTTCAGATAGAGTAGACCAATCAAGTTTAGAAACATTCAACTTTAGCATTACCAATCAT
The DNA here is from genome assembly GCA_002079205.1 of Phalaenopsis hybrid cultivar. Taxonomy (NCBI): domain Eukaryota; kingdom Viridiplantae; phylum Streptophyta; class Magnoliopsida; order Asparagales; family Orchidaceae; genus Phalaenopsis; species Phalaenopsis hybrid cultivar. Next base: position 31,301 of record JXCR01143942.1, read on the forward strand.
TCAGTCCAGACTCCTTGGGAAAAGTTACAGGTGAAGAAACTATGGTTGAGGTTTTCCTCATTCTTCAAGCATAGGTAGCATCTAGATGGCCCCCTCAAACCCTTTAATTTAAGTATGTCATCAGTGGGCAACAGGTTGTTGAAGAATCTCCAACAGAAGAAAGACGAGGAGGGGGAGAGAAATCTATTCCAGATGGCTTCTCCCCAAGGGACCTAGTCCCAGCAGAAAAGCTTTGCATAGATAGCTTTAGTTAGAATTTGGTTAGTGTATCTTTGCCAGAGAACTCTACCCTTCTTACTTCTGTCAAAGTGGATTTTAGAGATTTGAGTAATATGTGGTTCCTGGAAAATAGACTGTAGTTTAGTAATGGACTAGTGATCACCCTCCCATAAATCAACCACAGTAAGGGAGGGATTAAAATCAGTAGGGGGAGCACTAATCCAATCCTTAGGACACCAATGATCCAGCTAGAAGTTCACATTACATGTCCCCAACTCCCAAATATACATCTCCTCAGCTAGATGCCTCACTTTCAGCTTGTTAATCCTAATCCTATAGTCACCCATTTTCCTTGTAGTGAGAGAGGGGTGCTGATCCTTATAGTACTTACCCCTCATTAATTTAGCCCACAAAGATGTTTAAGCTCTAAAGTTGATTCACATTTTGCAAAAGTTGACTTGGATGAGTTGTTGGAGTCCTTTAAACCCAATAACCCATGTCAGGGTGGCCTTAGCAACCTTCTGCCAAGAAGCCTAGTGTAGTTTTTGCCTTTGTCCAGACCACAGGAATCCATTAAAAGCTCTCTCCAATTGAATTTATGTTCTTTTCTTCATAAAGGTAGTTTGGAGGATGTATGAGGGAAAAGTAGTGAGTATGCTTTTGAGTAAAGTGATTCTACCTCCATTGGATAGAAATGAATGAAACCAGTTAGACAGGTGAGAATTAATTTTTTGAAACACCTCATCAAATTGTGTTAGCTTGGATCTTCCACTTATGAGAGGCACTCCCAGGTACTTGATAGGGGGTTTAGCTATAGAGAATCCAGTGTAGTAAAAAATCCACTGTTTGCAATTTGGGAAGGATCTTTTATTGAATATCAATTGACACTTAGTATGACTGAATGCCATACCAGACTGAGATTGGAAGTTTAGCAAACATTGGTGTACCTTTTTAACAACACTTTTTTGGGCACTAGAAAATACCATAACATCATCAACATATATTTGATTTGTAATGGTATCTTGAATAGTTCTGAGTGAGAAGAGCCTTGTTTAACATTCTGGATAAGTAATCCATGGAAATGATGGAGATGGTGGGGGAGAGTGGGTCACCTTGCTTGAGCCTCCTAGTAGCAGAAAAAGAGCCCCAAGCCTTCCCATTGATAAGAATGGAATGCTTGTTGTTGAGGAGCCATCTATGTATGAGATAGCAAAAATCAGGCTGAAACCCCCTAACAACAAGAATTTTTAGAATAAAATTCCAATCAATAGTTTCATAAGTTTTCTTGATATCTAGTTTGTAAATCATATTCCCACCCCTACAGTTTTTATCCAGGTCAAGAAGCAACTCTTGTGCAAGTAATACATTGTCAGTAATTGATCTTCCTTTAATGAAAGCAGTTTGATTAAGGTAGATCGGTTTATCAAGATGAGGTTGAAGTCTTCTAACAATGATCTTGCTGATAATTTTACTGATTACAGAGGTAAGACAGATAGTCCTATAGTGATCCCAATTCTTCCGCATTCCAGCTTTAGAATTAACACAAAAGTAGAGTCTCTGAAGTAGCTATGAAGGTTGCTTCCATTGAAGAAACTGATAGTAGCCTTAATCACTTCCACCTTAATGATATTCCAAGATTTTTTATATAAGTCTGTAGTAAAACGATCAGGGCCTGCAAACTTAGAGCTGTCTATAGTGTTCAGGGCCTTCAAGGTTTTAGTTTCTGAGGGGGGATCAATAAGTTTAAGATTGCTTCTGAGATCAAACTCCTTGGTGAAATAATTTGCATCAATATTAATGTTGATAACAGTTGGTGAATTCAACAGTAGGCTATAGTGACTTATAACACTTTTATCAATGTTTTCATTATCATGGAGCTAGCACCCCTCAGAAGTTTGGATGGAATGTATATTATTACATTTTCTCCTATAACTTGTGTAGGCATGGTAAAATTTTGTATTTCTATCGCCATCAGTAAATAAATTAATAGAGGCCTTTTGCTTAAGAAAGTGTTCTTGATTATCAATGTAAGTGAGAAGATTAGTCTGAGCAGTGAGCAAGGAATTTTCCTCAGCAGTCCCATTCTGGACAGCAACCTCAAGAGCCTCTACCTCCTATTCAGTAGTAGAGAATTTGGAATGCACATTACCAAAGTGTCCCATCCCCACTTTTTGAGTGCTTTGCTTAATTTGATATGCAATAAGCCGAGTTTGATAAGAGGATCAGTGTGGTCTGCCCCAGTCCAATTAAAGGCAATAAAGTTAACAAACAAGGGATGAGTAGACCACAGATGTAGATATCTGAAAGAAGTAGTTTGAGTAGAACTGTTGTTGGCTGTGATAGAAATGAGTAATGGCCTATGGTCAAAACCAGCAAGTGTTAAGTGAGTGACAAAGGTGAGGAGGTATTGACGGAACCACAAATCATTCACAAGGATTCTGTCAAGTCTTTCCCACATATGTCCCCTTTTCCAAGTAAAGGGGGGCCTTGAAATCCCAGATCAAACAAGCCTGCTTTCTAAATGTTATCACTAAAAGAAGTCTACCCCCATATTTTTCATTGCTGAGGTACTGCAATTGAAATCTCCCCCACCAACCAAGGGGAGTGCATATGCTCACCGATCTACTGAAGACACCTCCATAGCTCTTGTCTGTCCTCTTTATGACAGCCTGCATAAATAAAAGTAGCAAACTCCAGTTGACCTTTGATCTGAAGGGAATGATGGATAAATTGTGGGTGGTCCAGCAGGATGGTCCACTATATTTCTTTTCTACAAAAAAAACCAAATCTTGTTATTGGCATTGCCATAAGGGGAGAAGCCAGAAAACTTACAGATGAATCTCTGAGGGTTGTAATGAACCATGGGTTCAAGGATAGCAAAACACCAAAGTTTATACTTTTTCTTAAGATGAATCAGTCTTTTTAGGGACTGAGGGTAAGCAATGCATCTAATATTCTAGCAAAATAAATTACTCATTAAGGGGGTTGATATGGAGAGAGGGCTGAGATCTTGATCTGGTCCTTCCTCTAGAGGGGGAGGGCCCAACCTTCTTCTTGCCACCTGTGTCCATAGTAGTAGTCCCATATTGTAATTTCTTCACTTCAGATACTTATTTCTTTTTCATTTTAGATGTATGTCTTTTCCACTACTCCTCTAAGAGAAGTTTCATTTTAGAAATTTTCTCTTCTCGGGGGCTTTCATGTCAGTATTAGCATACAAAGTGACGTTGACCTCACTTTTGGTTGAGGTTTAGTTTTTCTTCTTTAGTAGCCTAAGGTCTGGCCATAGGACTTTCCTATTGATTATTCTTAGAAACTTAGAAAAGGAACCCTTACCATTAGAAATTCTACACTCCTCTTTATTCAGCTTGAAGTACCACATATTGGTCCTAACCTCTAGCACTTAGTAGGTGGGGTCACTATGGGGGAACTCAAGATTGGAGTCTACCCTTTAGGATCGCTGGACCTTAGGGTTTACCCTGGGTGTTGGTCTAGGGTTTAAGGCACTCACTTACACTCACAATCACTCACTACCCTAAACCCAGGATTTCCTGACTTTGGTCCCTTGATACTTTTGGGAGACTCATGTAGGTGGTCCCCTAAACCCATTAACCCTAAGCTAGGGTTTGGCTAACATCACTACATAAAGGACCCAAAATGGGATTTCCATTGGTTCATGGCTAATTGATGGTGGTTGACACTCCAATTCCACCGAGATACCAATTTGGTCAATTTGACCACTTTTGACCAAAACCACCAAAGTGCCCTTTAAAGGCCCATATTTTCCCCCAATTAGCTCAAATGTCTATCCAATTAGTCTCAATTTCCCCCAATGTCAATTCTAAACTCAAATTCACCCTTTATGTGACCAATCTAGACCAAATCCAAGCCCAATTGATCCATGATTTGAACCCAATTTTGAGCTGAACCAAAAACCCTATTTTGGCCCTATGACTTTGTTCCACCAAATTGAACCCATGGTCTACTCCATTTGCCACAATTTGTGTTCAAAAATCTTCATAACATTCCTACACATCAAATTTTACCTTCAATTGGCCTTCGTAAAGCCCCGATTTCATTTAATTTCAACTTAAGTCCAAAAATCCCCAATTTTGCCTCAAATTAGCCATGTCCCAAAACTTCACCAAATTAAGGGCCTTGACCCAACAATTTACACTCTATGTCTTCATAAAAAATCTTCACAACATCTCCCTTGATCATGTGGACCATTCAATTTGGACTTATCCCATGGCTAGCTCAACCTAGACTCATGTCTAACCTAATATGCCCAAATTGACCAAATTTAAAAAATTCTTCAAATTGACCCTCCAATTGAACTCAAAATCACTTCAACCCTTCACCAAAAATCTTCATAACAATCATCTACACAATGTTGATCAATTAATTGGGTCAATTGACATGGCTAGCTTAGTCCAAACCCAATTTTTGATCACTTGGACCCACATTGAACCCATGCACTAAAGATGGCCTAACTACCCCAAAGTCACCAAGTTAATGACCCCACAGTCATTAGTTGGACCCTAGTGACCAACCTAAACCCCATGAAACCACCTAAGCTAAGCCATGGACCAAAGGTCCCCTAAATGAAGGGATTTAATGCCATATTTTCTTAAGCCTTGGATATTTTTGCCAAAACAAAACCTAAAATCATTAAGTTGTTGTGACATATTCCTCAGGCTTACCTGACCTCCCTAGCAACCCCCCCTGCCATGGTTGGCCGGTCTAGTGGCCGGAAAATGGCTAAACCAAGAGCCTTGAATTTTACCCAAATCAAACCCAGAGGCCACCTCACTTAAATCAAATGATAGAGATCCTCTACCCTCCACCTAAGCATCATAATGCACCCAAACATTGGCCCTGAGAGCCACCCCTTAGCCATTTTTATAAAAACTCACCTCCACGGCCATGGAAGGGGTGTTAAAATTTTCTCATAGAGAGACCTCCAAATCACTCCTTGAGCTTCCTTGAGACCTCCTCAGCTCATTCTAATCACACCATTGCCCTGATTCCCCCCGTGTAACCCTAATTTTGAGCTTAAAAATTAAGGCAGAAATAGGACATCCCTTAAAACTCCACCAAACTCCAATTTCTTGTTCCCACACCTTCACAATAGTAAGAGAAGATAAAGCCCCATCAGATTACCCTCTGAAATTGCCTCTAGCGTAGCTCAGACCAACACCTAAAATTGTGCTTAATCAAATTCATACATAGGCCTTACACCAAGACTAGAGGGGCAATCTCTAGCCTCCTTGGACCCCAATGAACGATCCAAGAAGCTCTAATTGAAGCTTCACTTCTCAAAGTCAATGTATAAAACTTCTCCTCTTCCCGAGCCTATTTTAACTGTCCATTTGTTTTGAGTTGATTTCATGGCATCATAACCATATGGATATGTTCCTCTAGTCTAGATGAGCATTTTAAAAAAAATTCACTTAATTTAGTTGATAAATGAGGGAGATATTAAGCTTGAAAGATGGACGGTTCTCGAGCTAGGCTATCGGGTACGATGATGGAGCGCCATTTGATCAAGCATGTATCAGATGGACGGTTGAGATGAAGCCGGACAGTGCTTCGAAACATAAATCGCGAGTCGAGTGAGCACTTAGGTGGATGGCGGCGTCGAATGGGAGCGCATCGCGTGGAGCTTCAGATTCGTCGTAGGTTGATGTGGCGCCACGCGTTTAAATAGATAAACAGGGAATTAAGAAATTCAGAAAATGACCCTAAACTTCAAAAATCCATATCTTGGTGTAGAAAAATCACAAAAATAAAATAAAAATACCCTCTTTAGTATATCTTAGTGTAGAAAAATCACAAAAATAAAATAAAAATACCCTCTTGCTCAGTGAATAGAGGAGAACAATGTGGATATGATTTGGAGTCCGTTTGATGCATATTTTATTTTTAATTAATTAAATATTTATTTGAATGTTTTGATTCTCCATGCATGTAGGAATATCACAATGGCTTGAAATTTAAGCATATTGTTGACTCTATTTTAGGAAACATCCTCTAATATTTCCAAAGTCAGAGGAGGTCCCTAGACAGAGATCCATATTTTTCAAGTTTATGTCTATTATTTGCATAAATTAATTATGATAATTAGCATGTTGCTTATAAAATTCCAAGAAAATTTTAGAAGGTTCACCATGATCAAAGGATCTTTTGGAAATAAATTCATGAGTAAGTCATTAAGAATGCACTTAATCTTCACCAACCCTAAAACATAAAGAAAATTAATTTTGGGTAACATAAACATCTAATTGACTTGATTTTTAATCTCTACAATTATTTAGGATCCAGAGAACATGTAAGTGCATGTAAGAACTATCACATTTATAATTAAATCTTCTTCTAACAAGCATCCCAAAATCCTAAACATGAATTCTGCTCATTTTAAAAGAAAAGTAAAGTGAAAACGATGGCATAATCTTCTCATGTTGCTATTTGCAAAGAAGAAGAAAGAGTAAGAGAAGCCCATCATAAAGCACGAAGAAAATACAACGGAAACTTCATTTAACCAAAGCAAATCTACTAGATAAGTGTTTACAAAAATCAAAAGATAATGAAGAATACAATACTTAGCTTTTTCCCTTTGAAATAAAGATGAATATCTCTCCCACAAAGTCTCCCGCCGATCCATGCAATGCTAGAATAACTCCTTACAAATTTTCTCAAAATTTCCTCTCCAATCTCTCCAATATGGTAGAAATCTACATTTCTACTCCTATTCTAAAAACCCTAAACTTTCTCCACACTTTTCCTAACATTCATCTCATCAAAATCCCTCTTTTTCTAACCTAAATTCGTTCTTTTAAAGGATAGGGATGAAGTTTGAAGAGTCAAATTCTAAAAAATGCCACCTTTCTAACCTAAATTCATTCTTTTAAGGTGTAGGGACGAAGTTTGAAGAGTTGCCACAAGAATCCTTTCAAAAAGCGTCCAAATAGGTTAAGTTTTGGCCCATAACAGCCAAAAGTCGGTGCATAGTCGTCCCAGACGCCGTCGGTGGGCTCGAGGGCAATGTCGGTGAGTTTTTCTGTCATTTTTTTATCTTCTCAAATAAATCTAGCTGTCGGCGCCATTTTGGGATTTGTCGGTGACCATACTGCGCAGCTCCACCGTTTCGCTCTATTTGACTCTGTTTTAGCTCTGTTCCGCCTTATTTCAGTTGTGTTGTGTTCCTAACAGATATTCCTACAAAATAAGCATGAAAACAACCTTTCTTTAAAGTGTATCATTTAAAAATATGCAAGAAGTGTAAAAGAGATTAAGCATCGAAAGACTTATCGAAAGGTGATAGGGCAAAATATCATTTCTTGCGTGTAAAAGTGATTAAGCATTGAAAGACTTATCAAAAGGTGACAGGGCAAAATTTCATTTCTTGCTCGTTTTTGCTCCAAATTGCAACGTTTTGTTTCTTTTTCTCCAAAAGTTCATTTCTTGTACCAGAAACTAAAAACATGCAAAATTTTTTCCTTTAAATAACAATATCATTAAAATTAAGCATATAATGTTTATGAAAAATCAAGCATTTTTTAAGAGTGTCAAGACCCCCAAACTTAACTGTTACTTGTCCTCAAGTAACCCTTTTACTAAATAAAAATATGACTTAGGATAGAGATTAACTTATAAACTTCTATACTTCAGTTAAGTAAATAAAATAGTAAAATTTAAGAAAAACTCTTAATAACTTAGATTCAAACTCTAAGTCTAGGAATATTTAGTAATCAATTTTAAGATTTCTAAATTTCTATTCATTTCAAGAAGAATTGCAATTTGTTATATCAAGGATATTTAGAACATTCATATGAAAAACAACTTCATGAAAACTTTACTAGTAATGCTACTAATACTCCAATACAAGTTTAGAAACTGTAATACAGCCTTTTCCTTAAGTTGATTCAAGTGAAACCAATTTTTGATAAGCTTCTCCTCACTCATTTTTCTTTTCTTTTTCTTTTTTTTTTCAAGTGAGGATTACTATATCTGGATAGCCTTTAATAATTTTGAACTTCACTATCATCTTCTTAAAGTCAAAACTCCTTACCTTTCTTCACTTTATAAATTCATATTAGTTTATGATTTTTCATAAAGTTTCATTCTTTTCTTCTTACATGAACCTCTAAAATTCTTCATACTTTAAAAATACAATTTCCTTTACTTTAAATAGAAAAACATAATCTTATCCTTTCATACCAAATATCTTTAACTTTAGAATTAATCTTAATTATTAAAAACTTTTACCTAAATTTACCATAATATTTACAAGTATAAATATAGTCATTTAAAGTTAAACTCCAATTCCAAGGTCATGTTACTTTAATTTTGAAAATATAGTTAATTAAGGACAAATAAAATTTAGTTTAATTCTTTTCAAAAGAAAATTTTCTTTTCCTCGAAACTTGTATTTTTAAATATGTTACAATTAATTCCATAAAATGTAGCAGAAAGGAAAAGTAATTAAATCTACTTGTTACTGCAACATCCTATATAATTTATATACATGCATAATCAGGATGGAATGACAATAGGAGTAAGTAAATTAAGCTTAAAACATGCTTACAATAATATTAAACTAAAAGGAAGTATATTCAATTTAAAATTTCTTTTTTCTTCCTACCCCCAAACTTGATTTTTAGCATGTATAACATTTAGTGTAGAAAATATAAGTAGGAAGAAAAACAGTTTAGAAATTCTATCTAACACAATTTCTATCAAAAACATCTACAATTATATATTAGGATAGAAAACATGTAGTAGAAAGTAAATCTAAACTAAACATGCCAGAATGAAATTAACTAAATAAAATTCTAATTACATAACATGTATCATCATTGAAATATAAAAAAATGTTCTTCAATTCATATAAATTGTAACACAAACACAAACACACAAATAAGATAAATGAGGTCAATTCTTCCTCCATCTCATCGCATCTCACTAACTTACTTCCAATTTCTAATGGAATCCCTACACAAATATATTGGGTGCTTATAAATGATTTTATAGATTCTAATCCTAAAGATATGATTGACCCTGATATATTGGTTCTCGAGCACCAACACCAGACATCACCATATCCCAATAATTAAGCACCTCTAGCAGTTATAAGTACAGTGTAAAATCATCCATAAGTTACTCATCAAATAGGTTCGCGACTCCTATCAAATGAAAATAAAGTCTAAGAAAGGAAGTAACAAAATTGAGATGTAAAAATTTATAATGTCTTTTGTAAAACTCAAGTCTGGGTGAGATCCGAGTTGTAGTGGACTTGTCAATCCAACTACTGCAAGAGAACATACAAGTCTAACCATAATAAGAATTTAATGAATCATCTCCCTCATGACACATAAAAAGTAAATTAAAACACTAACAATCCAAACATCTACCAAACATCAAGCAAACATATCAATCCACACTAGAGCAAACACAATACAACACTAACAATCATGACTCTTAAGCATACTAAATAAAACCACACAGATAACTATGGGTTGCCTCTCATAAAGCGCTTGATTTATCATCGCTAGCCCAACAAATGACTCCACCTGGATCAAAATTCCAGTTAATTAATCCTTGATCAATAGCCCAATTTTTTTCCAGATTCATGGATTCTTACAAAGTCCTCGAATTTAAATTTTTCTTTCAGCTCTTCCTTTTCCTATTGATTCATATCATTGTTCCTCATATTTCTTTCTAGATCAAATTTTCTTCTATTGATTTTCTCAATTTGCATATTAATATCATCCTTAAAAATTATAAGAAATGGATCTTTATATGATAACTCAAGATCTCCTAAATTTTGGATCAAATTCTCTCTAGATAATTCAGATTCTGGATTAAATTCTTCTATGTTACTCTTCTGTTTTAAGTTATCTTCCAATTCTTCCCCTCGATACTGAGTAGATGGTGGAGGTGATCATTTTATATCTATCTTAGTTGAGGAAATAAGTTTTTCTGATTCCATAAGAATTTCTTCCATTGGACTTTCAATATCCTTATCCTCTTTTCTCAACTTAAAGTTTTTTTGAAATATATCATCAAATTCTCTTCCATGTCTTAGTTCAATAGTTTTATCTTTTTCATCACTCAATTCAAGTTTTTCTTGTGATTGAGTCAAATCTAAAGATATAAAGACTGATGGTGTAGATGAATTCCCTAAATTGGTAGACTTTAAAATAATATAGGGTACATTCATCTTAAGTTCATGAGATTTCTCAACAGATGGAATTAAAAGCTTACTATTTTTGGTAACGACCATCATTTTACACCTCTCCTGAACATACATACAGTCTTCTTTAAACAACATTTTGGACTCTTCATTAAAGCCCATTTCGATCTCATCTGTTAACTTACTCTCAAAACTTTTCTGGAAATATTTTTTACTTAGATAATCAATTTCATCCATTTGAAAATAATCATCATCTTTTCTCTCAGCTAGATATTTCATAGCCTTTAAAACATCAAAAGTGGTTTCATGGTCATTACTATTCATAGTTAAGTTTCCTTTTTGCACATCTATCATAGCTTGTCCAGTAATAAGAAAAGGTCTACCCAAAATAATTGGAATATCTTTATTTTCCTCCATATCTAATACAATAAAGTCCATAAAAAAGATAAATTTATCCACTTTAACTAGCACTTCTATTATAACTCCTTTTGGATAAATAATAGATCGATCAGCTAACAGAAGGGTTACAGTAGTGAGAGAAATATTGGTTAAACCTAACCTTCTAAATATAGATAGAGGCATCACATTAACGCCCAGTCCTAAATCACATAAAGTTTTTCCACATAATCTTTTTCCAATTGCACAAGGAATTATAAAGCTATAAGGATCTTTAAGTTTCTGAGGAAAATTTTTCTGAAGATAGCACTGCACTCCTCACTTAGTGCAACTGTCTTGTAATCCCCAAATTTTCTTTTCTTGTTTAAGATCTCCTTCATAAATTTTGCATAACTTGGCATCTGTTTCAAAGCTTCAGCCAAAGGAATATTTATCATTAACTTCTTAAGTGCGTCCATGAACTTTGAAAATTTTTTATCCAACTCATCTATCTAAGTCTTTTGAGGAAATGGAGTTGGTGTTCTTTTTAAATTGATTTTAGTTGGAGATATTAATTTTTCCAAATCCTTAGAAACATGTTCTTCAGGTCTTTTAATTTTCTTTGTTTATCTCACATCATCTTTCTCTTTTCTAACTACATTCTCTATCTCTCTTCCACTTTTTAATTGGACAGCTTCTACTTGTTCATTAGTGCTCTCTTTAGGGTTAATCTCAATGTTGCTAGGAAGTGTTCCTTGGGGTCTATTGCTAAGTGAATTATTCTGTAGGGTTGATCTCAATGTTGCTAGGAAGTGTTCCTTGGGGTCTATTGCTAAGTGAATTAGCAATATCTATGTTTTTAATCATAGCATTTTTACTTTGCAACTGGTTTTCCATTTGCAGCACCACTTCTTCCATAGACATCTTCTTATCCTCAAATTATTGATCATTGTTAGAGTCCGGTGGATATAAAGGTCTATAGTTTGTGTTTCCCTGATTATTCCAACTCCCATTAGGATTTGCATGATTATTTTCCCATTGTTCATTTCCACCCCAAGTAGTATGACACCAGTTAAAATTAGGATGGTTCTTCCAACCTGGGTTGTAAAAATTAAAATATGGGTTGTTTATAATATTTAAAGTCTCATATGATAAGTTAGAATCAATCATATGTCCTAATGAACTTTCCTCACTTACTGGAGTAAATTGAGTTTAGTTCATTCCAAATTGGTCCAACTTCTTTGTTATTGCAGCAACTTGAGATGCAAGAATTGAAATCTCATCTGTATCATAAACACTAGCTACCTTTATAGGATTTACCCTTGTAGAGGGCCATTGAAATTCATTTGTAGTCATTTCTTCAATTAATGCATATGCTTCATTAAATGATTTTAACATTAATGATTCCCCAATGACAGCATTAATTATAAACCTAAGGGATTCTACTAACCCATTATAAAAAGTGTGAATGATTAACCAATCAGGCAGAGCATGATGCGGACACTTTCTTAGGAGTTCCTTAAATCTTTCTCAAGCTTCGTATATTAATTCCCCTTCAAACTGACAAAATGAGATAATATCTTTTCCAAGTTTAGTAGTCCTTGAAGGTGGAAAATACTTAGTTAGAAATTTCTGAGTTAACTCCTCCCAATTTTTAGTAGAGCTAGGTGCTAATGAGTATAACCACATTTTAGCCTTATCCCTTAGTGAGAAGGAAAAAGCATTAGTCTGACAGCATCGTCTGACATGTCGTTATAACAAAATATAGCACAAAGTTCTAGAAAATAAGATAAGTGTAATGTCAGATAAGTGTTTACAAAAATCGTCCAAATACATTGAATTTTGGCCCCTAGATAAGTGTTTACAAGAATCAAAAGATAATGAATAACACAATACTTAGCTTTTTCCTTTGAAAGAAAGATGAATATCTCTCCCACAAAGTCTCCCGCCGATCCAAGCAATGCTAGAATATCTCCTTACAAATTCTCTCAAAATCTCCTCTACAATCTCTCCAAAAGGGTAGAAATGTACATTTCTACTCCTATTCTATAAACCCTAAACTTTCTCCACACTTTTCCTAACATTCCTCTCACAAAAAACTCTAAAAACCGCCACTTTTCTAACCTAAATTCATTCTTTTAAGGTATAGGGACGAAGTTTGAAGAGTTTCCACAAGAATCCTTTCAAAAAGCATCCAAATACGTTGAATTTCGGCCCATAACCGCCAAAAGTCGGTCCATAGTCCTCCCGGGCGCCGTCGGCGGGCTTGTGGGTGCCGTCGGCAAGCTTTTCTGTCAATTTTCGGTCTTCTCGGGTAAATCTCGCCGTTGGCGCTGTTTTGGGCGTCGTCGCCGAGCAGACTGCACAGCTCCACCGTTTCGCTCCATTTGGCTTCGTTTTAGCTCCGTTTTGCCCCATTTTAGTTGCGTCGTGTTCCTAACAGATAGCCCTACAAAATAAGCATAAAAACAACATTCTTTTAAAGTTTAATGTCGTTAAAAAATATGCAATAAGTGTAAAAGAGATTAAGCATCGGAAGACTTATCGAAAGGTGATAGGGCAAAATTTCATTTCTTACTCGTTTTTGCTCCACATTGCACCGTTTTTGTTTCTTCTTCTCCAAAAGTCCATTTCTTGTACTAGAAACCAAAAACATGCAAAATACCTTCCTTCAAATAGCAATATCATTAAAATTAAGCATAAAATATATATGAAAAATTAAGCATTTTTTAGGCGTGTCATCAATCTTAGGACTGTTGGACCTTAGGGTTCACACTGAGTGTTGGTCTAGGGCTTAAGGTACATACTTGCACTCACAATCACTCACTTTCCTAAACATAAACTTCTAGGCTTTGATCCGTTGATACTTTTGGGAGACTCAAGTAGGTGGTCCCCTAAACCTATTAGCCCTAGACTAGGGTTTGACTAAGATCACTACATAGAGAACCCAAAATGGGATTTCCATTGGTCCATGGCTTATTTATGGTGGTTGGTACTCCAACTCTACCAAGATACCCAACCTATCCTTTTGCCCCTAAATTCCCCCAAATTACCTAGATACCCTTAGGACCCCAAATTTGGCCAAAATTTTCAAATTTATCCAAAATACCCAACTTGGTTCAAAAATCATTTCAAATAGCTTCAAAACACCCAAACTACCCAAAATCACCAAATGCCAAATTACCAAAATACCCCTCATTACCCCAAAATTCCAAAAATTCTAAAAAATCCCAAAAAATCCCAAAACCCCCCAAATATTCCTAATTTTATTTTCTTTAACTATCACATGACCCAATTTGGCCAATTTTACCATCTTTGACTAAAACCCCCAAATTGTCCTTTAAAAGCCCATATTTTTCCCAAATTACCTCAAATGTCTATCCAATAGGTCTCAATATACCCCAATTTCAATTCTAAACTCAAATACACTCTTGATGTGACCAATATAAACCAAATATAAGCTCAATTAGTCCATCATTTGAACTTAATTTTAAGTTTGACCAAAAATCCTAATTTTGGCCCCATGACTTGGTTCCACCAAATTGAACCCATGACCTACTCCATTTGCCACAATTTGTGTTAAAACCCTTCCTAACAGCTCCATACATAAAAGTTAACCTTTAATTAGCCTTGGTGAGGCCTCAATTTCATTGGATTTCAACCAAAGTTCAAAAGGCCCCAACTTTGCCCCAAATTGGCCATGTCTTAAAATCACACCAAATTGATGGCCTTAGCCCCAAAATTTCTACTCCATCCCTTCATGAAAAATTTTCAAAACATCTCCCTTGATAATTTCAACCATTTGATTTGGACTTAACCTGAGGCTATCCCAACCTAGACCCATGCCTAGCCCAACATGCCCAAATTGACCTAATTTCAAAAATCCTTCAAATTAAACATCCAATTGAACTCAAAACCACTTGCATCCTTCACAAAAATTATTTATTATGATCATCTACACCAAATGAAACATTGAATTAGGCTAATTGGCATTGCTAGACTAGCCAAAACCCAAGATTCATTCATTGGCACCCACATGGACCCATGCACTAAACATCACCAAACCACGTTAAAGAAATCAAATTAGCTCCACCTCAGCCATTGGTTAGACCCTAAGACTGAGCCAAAACCTTTCTAACCCAAGCTAGATGAGCCACGGACCAAACGTCCCTGAAATTATGGGATTTTATTTCCAAAAATACACATGCTTAAGATACCCTTACCAAAACTAAACCCCTTGCATTAAATGGCTTTGACAGATTCCCCTGGATGCCCTGAGCACCTAGCCACCTGCCCCTACCATGGTCGATCGGCCTAGTCATCGAAGAAGCTCAAAACTGAGAGCCACACCTATGGAACTTCACCCAAATCAAACCTAGAGGTTAGCTCAGCCAAATTAAATTGTAGAGCTCCTCTGCCCTCCACCTAAGCAGCACAATGCACCCCCTAATTGGCCATGACAGCCACACCTTATCCATTTTTATGAAAAGCACCACCCACGACCGTGGGATGTGGTGTTGAAAATTTCTTAGAGAGACCTCTCCAAACTGACCACGGAGCTTCCCTAAGATCCCCTCAGTGCATTCCAACTATTTTCCCTCACCAATTTTCACTGCCAGAGTTCAATGTTGAGCTCAAAATCTTGCTGGAAACCAAGACAGAGCCCAATACACCTCCACAGCCCACCAAACTCAAATTAACTTCACCCACACCTTCACAACAGTGAAAGAAGCTCAAGCCCCCATCAAATTCCCCTCTCACTGAGCCTCTACCATAGCTCTAGACCAACACCCAAATCCGGTGGTGATCAAAATCATACCTAAGCCTTACACTAAGACCAAAGACTCAATCCCTAGTCTCTTTAGATCACAACGAATGTGCCAAGCCTCTTTAATCAAAGCTTCACTTCTCAGAGCAAAGGTTTAAAATTTCTCTCCCTCTCGAGCCTCTTTTGATTCTCCATTTTCTTAGAGTTAATTTGATGGCTTGATCACCTTATGGATGTGTTTATATAATCTAGATGAGCATTTTAAAAAAAACTTCATCCAATTTGGTTAATAAATGAGAGAGATCTTAAGGCTAGAAGATGGATGGTTCTCGGGCTAGGCTATCAGGGACGATGACGGAGCGTCGTCCGATCGCGCGTATATCGGATTGACGGTTGAGATGAAGCCAGACAATGCTTCCTTACACAAACAATGGGATGTGTGGCTGCTTATGTGGATGGCGGCGTCAAATGCGAGCGTGCTGCGTGGAGTTTGGAGCTGCTTAGAATCTACATGGCGTCGCGCTGTTTAAATAGATAAATAGGGATTTTTCCTATTTATTTAAACACCCTAACTTCAAAAATCCATATCTTGGTGTAGAAAAAACATAAAAATAAAATAAAAATACTCTCTTGCTTAGTGAACAGAGGAGAACAATGTGGAAATGATTTGGAGTCCATTTGATGCATATTTTATTTTTTTAAATTAAACACTGATTTGAATGTTTTGATTCTCCATGCATATAGGAATGTCACCATGGCTTGAAATTTTAGTATGTTGTTGCCTCTATCTTAGGGAACATCCTCTAATATTTCCAAAGTCAGAGGAGGTCCCTAGACAGAGATCCATATTTTTCAAGTTTATGTTTATTATTTGCATAAATTAATCATGATAATTAGTATGTTGCATAGAAAATTCCAAAAAAAATTTGAGAGGTTCAACATGACCAGAGGATCCTTTGGAAATAATTTCATGAGTTAAGTCATTCAAAATATACCTAATCTTTACCAACCCTAAAACAAAAAAAAAATTAATTTTGGGTGATACAAATAATAAAATGAATTGATTTTTATTCTTCGCTGTTGCCTAGAATCCAGAAAACTCACCATAAAAATTTCAAAGCATTTTGAGTTCATTTGATGGCCTAAGTTATTTTTTAAAGATAAATATCATTTTAACACTTAAATGATTTTTAAAAAATTAAAATATAACTCAAAAATTTACAAAAACCTTATTTTTTGAGTTCTCTATGATCAGGGGTATTTTATAAAAGTAAAATTGAGTTTAAAATAAAAAATTGATTTTTAACCTATTTTAAATATTTAAATAATTAAAAATCCATAAAAATCACAAAAATAATAATTTATGTGAAAGATGTTTTAAATTATTTTCTAAGTACTTAAGAACAATTGAGATATTTTTCTTGATTTTCTAAAAAAAAGATATTGAATTTTGAAGCTTAAAATAATTTTTAAAAGGCTTAAATAGATTTTCACTAAAAATAATTCCANAGAACAATTGAGATATTTTTCCTGATTTTCTAAAATAAAGATATTGAATTTTGAAGCTTAAAATAATTTTTAAAAGGCTTAAATAGATTTTCACTAAAAATAATTCCAGTAAATTAAATAAAACTTAAAAAAATATAAAATTTTCTCCTCTGGGTTCTCTGACCTTAGGAAGATTTTTCAAAAATATAAAACTTAATTTTCCCCATTTGAAATATTTTATATTTAATAAATACACATGAACTTAAAATAATTCTTAAATTTTAAAAAAAAAATCAAAAAATCATGAAATTTGGTCCAAAGGCTTCTATAGTCTAGGTCTACCTTCAGTACAAATTTCAAGGGATTAGAATTTACCTTTGTCAAGTTAGGGATTTTCTTTGAAAAATCCTATTTTTACATGAAAATAATTATATAAATTAAATTAAAATTTTAAAAAATCACATTTTCTCCTCTGATGCCTTAATTGACCTATGAATGAGGTAGGATAAAAATTTCAAAGTCATTTGGATTCAATTTGATGAATTATAAAGTGTTACATCCTTAGGGGCAAATATGTAATTTTGGAAATTTAGCCTTAATTAACATTTAGGCTTAATTTCAGAAAGGGAAATGGGAAATATTTGATTCTAATTAGCATATTATGATGTTTGAAAGATAAGGGGTTAATTGGTAGAAACTATTCTCACTTTCTTAATTAAAAGGATAAGTTAATAAATTTCTAAATTATTAAAATTTGGAAGTTGAAACCAACCTTACTTTCTTAATTAAAAAGATAAGTTAATAGATTTCTAAATTAGTAAAATTTGGAAGTTTATTGCCCAGGACTTAGGGGTATGACTTTTGAAGTCAACAATTAATCAATTTAATACCCCTATTTTGTAAGTTAATAAATTTTTAGATTATTAAAATTTGGAAGTTTATTAAAATAAAATGAACCTAGGACTTTGACTTTTGAAGTCAATAATTAATCAATTTAATACCCCTATTTTGATTTTCAAATAAAATTAACTAATAAATTTCTAAATTATTAAAATTTGGAAGTTAATTAAAATAAAATGAACCCAAGACTTAGGGGTATGACTTTTGAAGTCAATAATTAATCAATTTAATACACTTATTTGATTTTCAAATAAAATTCAGATAATGAATCATGATCACCTAAAACTTAACCTTTTCAAAACTAATTAAGACACTCATCTAGGTCTTATGGGCTCAGTAGTAACTTAGGCTAAATCAAGTTTCATTTAAATGAGGATTAGAAAAATACAATTAAAATTAAAACATCTTTCAAACACTACAAGCCCAAGCCAAAATTTGGCTATGTGTTCCAATAACACTAACTTTTCTCTTTAAAGGTCTTCACCCACATAATCTTCAAAATTGAATTACAAATGATAATTACCTTACTCTTAGAGATAATTGAGACATCAATGCTCACTGAGCACTAAGGGTATTTACAGGATGAATTATTAAGCAACATAATAGTTTTAAAAGAGCTCGGGATTTTCCACGAGGCAGTGAGAGAGTAGCACAGACCTCCTTCTTCCTCTAGATCTGTTGGATACCTCAGAGATATACTAAACTTAATATATTTTATTTGGAACATCATCCTTAATTAAACTCCTAAGGACCCACCAAGATATGGCATAGGGCTAGATAGGTCGCTAAAATTTTACTTCCCTATTTCATATAAACTGTCTTAACATGCCTTTTAAGTTTCAGGTGGTGGAATGAGAAGACTCGCCAGGTACGCTTTTACAGCTTTCAGCATTGTATTTCTTGTACTTTCTTGTACTTTTAATACCTGCAAATTTGCATGCTAAAATGTTACCCTGCATGAAAACTAAAACTACTAGGATAGCCACAAAACCAAAACCCAAAACCAAAACCAAAACTAAAACTAAAAAATCAATCAAGATAAAATTTACCACCACAACATTCAAAATATAAAACAACTCAAAATTTAATCACAAACATCACACAAAACTATAACTTCAACTTAAATTAATACGTCTCTATCGGATGATCGAGAATCCCGAGGAGGAGGTAGCCTACGGTTGCTAATGAGGCTTCTCATGGTCTAAATGAAATTATGGAACTCATTAAGTTGAGCTTAGTAAATTCATTTGGACTAAGTGAATCCGATAGAAAATAGTGGTGTCGGAATGAGGGAACCGTAGGATCCTAAACGGTGTCGCTCTAATCAACTTTAACATGCCCCCATAAAATATAAAGAACTTCCAACCATAGGGCCACCTGATTTGACATCATAACTTGACACACTAGAAAACTCAAACTCGTCGCGGTAAGGAGNATCACCTTATCTTTAGGCATTCGTATACCTCTGTTATACGATTTAAGCCCTAACTCGTTCTAGGTTCCGAGGTTGTCGTCCGGTATGACGTAAACCCTCATATCTTCTAGGAAATTTGTGTGACTTTGTCACGCAAATATAAGCCCTAATTAAATAAAATTGGCAGGATGAAGCATCTAAATATTTTGGGCTCAAAACTGAAGCCAAACATTAGGATAGCTTGGGAAGTCGTCGAGGTTCTCCTCTGGATCTATGACATCCCCTAGTTCTTCTTCCTTTGGATTCTACAATAAAATTTTCCAAANTTAAACCAATCTTCCTTTCTTAGATATAAACAACAAAGCCATAGGACTTCGAGGTTGCTTGCTTATGCAACGTAAATCCTTCTTATCTTTAGGACTTTGCATAGCCCTGCTATACAATATAAGCCCTAACTCATCTTAGGATTCTGAGGTTGTTGTTTGTCAATCATCTTTAGGCCTTTGCATAGTCCTGCTATACAATATAAGCCCTAACTCGTCTTAGGATTCGCTAAACCAATCTTCCTTCCTTAGATATAAACAACAAAGCCATAGGACTTCAAGGTTGCTTGCTTATGCAACGTAAATCCTCACCTTATTAAAGCCATAAGACTTCGAGGTTGCTTGCTTATGCAACGTAAATCCTCACCTTATCTTTAGGCTAAATACATAGGACTTCGAGGTTGCTTGCTTATGCAACGTAAATCCTCACCTTATCTTTAGGCTTTTGTATAGCCCTGTTATACGATATAAGCCCTAACTCATCTTAGGATTCTGAGGTTATCGTCCGTCACGATCTAAATTCTCACATCTTTCAGGCTATTTGTGTGATCATTTCACACGAATGTAAGCCCTAACTAATAAAGTTGGTAGGATGAAAAACTTAAACATTTCTTCTCAAAATTGAAGCCAAACATTAGGATAGCTTGGGAAGTCACCGGGGTTCTCCTCTGAATCCATGACATCCCCTAGTTCATCCTCCTTTAGACTCTACAACAAAATATTCCAAATTTGAACCAATCCTCGTTCACACCTCTATGTCCGATCACATTGAAAAGTCCTATCCTTTGAAACTCTTTGAAGATTATATTTCCTGATTTTTATCGAGAGTCTTCTTAGGTGACTTTGGTCATTTAAGATGTAATTAACTATAGGGACTTGCCCTTATAGGAAGCTTGTCCGAACCTAGCTTAATATAAACCCTATTTAATTCTTTATATTAAATAAGGGAACTTGTCGATAAATACAAAGGTTTCGTAGACCAAACGGATGTCATATGTTCCTCAGTTTATTTGATTGAGCCTCATCCTCAAGTCTTGTGTTTATCCTTTGGGATAGATACAGGATTTGAGGTAGTGCCTTTCATTTTAAACTATGAAAAATATGGGATCAAATTGATTTCATACTTCAACGTCCTTCCGAAACTGTAAAAAATACGGGGTCAGTTTCATTTCATATTTTTCTAAAACTAAATACATATGTAAATTAAAATGTCCTTTTGAAGTGGGCAACGAGATNTGGGTTAGTTTGATTTCATACTTCAACGTCCTTCTGAAGCGGGCGACGGGATTTCGATTCTGACGACTGACAGCTTCTTACGGGAAACCCCACAAACCAACCCCCGAAATAACGCCGACACACCACTATACCACTTTTCTGCAGGTTCATAATCAAGATATCGAGGATATGGAGGAAATTGCACTCCTCGTTCACCTCTAATCAGGCTCCCTAAAGATGAGTGGAATTTCTCTTCATAATCACTCTTTCTTCTATTATAACTATTAGTATGGTCTGCAAAGCACTCTAAATTTTGTACCTTATCAGTGGTAAATTTGATATTATCCATCATTTTCTGCAATAACTCATCTCAAGTATCAATAGACTCACCTTGAGATGTAGAAGCATGTGAAGTAGATGGTCTAGATGAAGAAGCAATAGAGGTAGATGCAGCAGACGTTTCCATNAGATTTTGATTCCGATGACGGACAACTTCTTACGGGCAACTCTCCAACCAAAATAGTGCCGACAGAGAAAAAATTAGGATATTCTTTCTTGTCAACTTCTTCCGGCTTCTTCGGTTCTGACAATCTGAACTCTGGCTTTTTCATTAAATTTCTAATCATTTTTAGCACATTCTCATCTTTGAAAGAATACACTCTTCTCTTTCATTCTGCAAGAGTTGGACTCGCTCTACCTTTTGCTCGATATGGTCCTCCCTGGTATGACTGTTGGCTGGGTTGGCCAATTTTGGTGAGAATGCTCTGTATGTATCTTTATCTGTTGTTTTACCTTATCGACCAATGTCACTATCTCGAACTTCTTTTCAAATGCTCTGGTCATCCTGGATTTCTCCGCTTTCTCTTGGGAATCCATATGTTTAACTTCTTCATGTAAATTGTTGGGTTTGCTTAACAGCTTCTCGAAGGATTTGATGGTCCCTTGAGCATGAAAGCTACTGATCCATGTATGCTTTTGAGTAGAATCTTAATCGCATGTTGTTCTTATAGTTAAGATTCACATTTCATGCTAAGGTTTCTCCACCTCAAGTTATAATCCACTAGAGTCTCGTTGGGTCTTTTATTCTCTACGAGATCTCCAATAAAAACATGGTGTTGTGCTCTAGCAAATTTCTTTAAAAACATCTATTCTAATTTGGCAAACGTCTTAACTGATCCTTTAGGTAACTCGGGATATTAATCAAAAGCAATTCCTGACAGGCTGCTAACAAACTGTCAGAAGAGTAAGGCTTCATTTCCTCCAGTGTTGCCACAACTGACTCAGAAGTGTGTTATATGATGCCTGAGATTTCTGATCCCATCAAATGTATTAAAGTTTGGTGACAAAAACCAATAGGGTAGGGTAAGACAACCAACTCCTTCGGGTAAGGTCTACCCCTTGAAATCAATGCACCTCTATTAGATTAGGCTAAGGCCTCTCGAACTTATTGTTCAAATAATTATTTAATATCTTTCTCTAGTATGGTGTTTGGTAAGGAATCTTTCTTTTGCTGATCTTCTCCATTAGCAGAAGCAACCTCTCTTCGTTCATCAGTAATATGTATTATTTCAGGCTGGTTAACCCTTAGAGAAGCTACTTGCTGTGACTGGAGTTGCCTATTAATTGTAGTCATGGTAGCCATAATGGCAGCCATCTCATCCATTCTCTATTCCATTTGGCTGATATGTTCATCTCTTAAGAAAATGGCTCTACGTAAGTCATCCACAACATTCCCTTCAACGAGAGGTTAGGCGTCGCGCACAGATGAGGCAACTCTAGTCTTGATGACTTGAATATCCATAAAATCTTCATCTAGGTAATCATTGAAATCAAAATCCTCATCATCATCATTAATGGCTACACCATGTTCTCTGGCTAACTCAAAAATCTCAGCTCTGAGCTTTTCGACTTTTTCTTCAATTATCACCTCCTGAATCCTCTTGAGGTCTAGAGGATTTTCCTGAACATCCTTCACTTGTTCATTAAATTTAGGAGTAATAGTTGCAACGATATCGGATATTTCAAACTTTTACTTCATTCTGCCATTCTGCCTTGTGGGCTCACTAGACCATATTGGTATGGTGACTTTGTGTACCCACACTTTCTTTCTTGACGTTGATGACTTGAGATGGTATGTCTCAACAGAGGCATTGGCATGTTGGGGAGAAGTTTGCTCCCAGCGGTGCAATCCAAACACAATATCGGGTAACTTCTTTATCTTTTCACTTTTTGGGGCATTCTTATGGGTAACGATTGGTTGAGTCCTCGACCCATATGTGACTTAACTGGTTGACATCCTACAGACTTTGGAGTGGCAGAGGTAAAAAAATATGTAGTAGTAATGGTAGTATCAATTTGGCTTCCCATATGGAATCTGATGGGAATACGAGCTGATAAAGCTTCAGCTGACTTGTGGGACTATCGGGCAATCCTGTCATCCTTCAAGATTTCTTTCTTCATTCAAGAGGATACTTCACATTCCACTCATTTAAGCAGTTCGACCATTGAACATTCTTCTTTAGTGGCCAATCTCTGGAACACTGTGCGGACTTTAGTGATAGGAGTGGGCTTCTCCCTCTCTTCACTACAACCATGAAGTGATGGTAAGGTAGCAATGATCTTTTGAATACTCTCGTGTCCATTAGTATTCACTAGCGGGTGAAACCTTCTCCCTCACAGAAGTGAAGAGGTCTCATATAATCTAAGTTCCTCCTCGTGAGGAAACTCATCCTACAGTACTTTTTCTGTGATTTGGGCCTTAGCTACCCTACGAGATTTTTAGCTGCGGTTCTTTCTTTGAAATCAAGTCAATGGTGAAGACTTTGAACTCGAGCCGATTTCAAACACTAACGGAGAGATGGTAATTTTTTTCAGTTTCATCTTCTACTATCATAATCTCCTTTCCTTTAGCAGAAAAGGGAACAATAGACTTGGCAGGTGCCGGGGGAGCGGTAGTTTTCACCTTCTTGCAAGAAGGGAATTCCTGAGGATAGTTCAGGTTAAATTCAACAAAAGGCTTATGAATCTCTGGAGCGATGACTTTCATTATGATGAACGGGGCCTTTCCGAGTACAACCTCAAGTTTGTCAAACACGGTTCCAAATTTAATGATGGGACCAACAATGCGAGTGTTGTGGCTAGTTGGCAAATTGCAGGAAATGGTGAGCGTCGGGAATGCCATTGCAGCACCTTCAAAAAGAAAGCTCCGGGGTTAGTTATTTGGCCAACACCTTGTAATTCTAGTGTGAACGCTTAAAAATTAACAAAGGTCGATCCGTAGACTGATCAAATTTTATTTTATTTTTGGTTTGTGAAGGTTTTAAATTTAATAAAAATTGTTTGAAAGTAGAAGAATTTACTTAATTAAATAAGAAGGATTAAAGAGCAAGTGCAGCACGACAAAATAGCAAACCAAGCTTGAAGGGGAAAGTGAAGTTTAGGACCCAATGTGGGACCAACTTTACAACGCACAATGCCCGGGCCGAACTAGTCCATCAACACACCTATTAGGAGTTCGACCCCACACAAATACAAAGTCCTAATGAACTCCTGAACCTCTCTGTTCAAAGGTGATTAAACAGATTGTCTTGAAATCTGAAGGAATTGACCGTACTTTGCCAAGAAAGAAATGGGTGAAGCATGCCAATGGAAGAAAAGTAATTTGGTCCATAAGGAACATGGACACATTACCGATGTATGAAGTAATATTCCCTGATTAATATAGAGAGAGAAGCTATTCCCCAGCACAGTCGCCAGAATTTTTTGGAACTAAAAATGTTGGGGTTTGTGGAGTTTTTGGTTGCTAGGATGGATATCCTAACACCCGTTTTAATTTAATTTAATATATAATTTAGAAAAATAGTATTTTGGACTTTTGAAAATACAAGACCAGATTGATCTCATACCCAGTAGTTTAAATAAACGAGTCTAATACCGCAAATGATGTATCTATCCCAAAGGATAAACACATTATTTATTGGTAAGGCTTGATTAAACAAAGAAAAGATTGTATGATATCCATTAAGTCTGCAAAACTATTTTTATTATAAGCCAACAAGTTCCCCTATTTAATACAAAAAATTAAATAGGGTTTATTTTAAGTTGGTATCTGAAATGCTTCCTATAAGGGCAAGCCCCTAAAGTTAATTACATCATAGATAACCGAAGTAACCTAAGAAAACTTTTGATAAAAATTAGAGTTCAAAGGAATATGACTTTTTAAAGAGATCGGACAAAGAGGTGTCAAAGGGGAATGGCTCAAACTTGGGATATTTTATGGAATCCAAAGGAAGAGAGACTAAGGGATGTCACAAATCTTGATGAGAACCTCAATGACTTCCCAAAGCTATCCTACTATTTGGCTTCAGTTTTATAGAGAAATTATTTAATGTTTCATTCTGCAAACTTTATTAATTAGGGATTACATTCATGTATAATGATTACACAAATAGCCTGGAAGATGTGAGGATTTAGGTTGTGACGAACGACAACCTCAGAATCCTAAGGTGAGTTAGGGCTTAAATTGCATAGTAGGGTTATATAAAGGCCAAAAGATGAGTTGATGATTTATGTTACATAAGCAGACAACCTTGAAGTCTTATGGATTTGTTGATTAATTCTAAGGAATGGTTTAGCTGATGAAGACATGTTTTGTTGTTGAAGATGGTCGTGTTGCCCATAATACTAGCTCCAAGCTCCTCGGCGTAGCAAGTTTAAGTTTTCTAATGTGTCAAGTTATGATGTCAAATCAAGTATCTCCTATGGTTATGGTTATTTAAATTTTTTGGGGATATTAAAGTTGATTAGAATGACATCGTTTAGAATCTTACGATTCCCTCATTATGGCACCACCATTTTCGTTCAAATTCATTTAGTCCAAATGAATTTACTAAACTCAACTTAATGAGTTCCATACTTTCATTTAGACCATGGGAAGCCTCATTAGCAACCGTAGGTTACCTCCTCTAAGGGATTCCCGATCATCCAATAGAGACATTTTAATTTAGTTGCAACTGTCATTTTGTGATGTTTGTGATTAAATTTTGAGTTGTCTTATATTTTGAATGTTGTGGCGGTGAATTTTAATCTTTTTAATTTTTAAATTTTTATTTTTGTTTCAGTTTTGTGTCTATCCTTAAAGTTTTAGTTTTGACATGTAGGGTAACATAGTTGTTTAACATGCAAGTTCACGAGCATGAAATGTACAGTAAAGAAAGTACAGGAAAGAAGGTGTTGTAAATTATAAAAGCGTACATGTCCAGTCTTCTCATTCCCTCACCTAAAATTTTAGTACTTACAAGGCATATATATATATATATATATATATATATATATATATATATATATATATATATATATATNGAACTTATCGGCAAATACAATGGTTTCGTAGACCAAACAGATGTCATATGTTCCTTAGTTTATTTGATTGAGCCTCATCCTCAAGTCTTGTGTTTATCATTTGGGATAGATACAGGATTTGACGTATAGTGCTCTTTCATTTAAACTGTGAAAAATATGGGGTCATTTTCATTTCATATTTTTCTAAAACTAAATACATATGTAAATTAAAATGTCCTTTTGAAGTGGGCAACGGGATTTTGATTTTGATGACGAACAACTTCTTACGGGCAACTCTCCAACCAAAATAGTGTCGACGGGGAAAAAATTAGGATATTCTTCCTTGTCAACCACTTCCGGCTTCTTCAGTTCTGACAATCTGAACTCTGACTTTTTCATTGAATTTCTAATCATTTTAGCACATTCTCAACTTTGAAAGAATACACTCTTCTCTTTCATTCTGCAAGAGTTGGACTCGCTCTACCTTCTGCTCGATATGGTCCTCCCTGGTATGACTGTTGTCTGGGTTGGCCAATTTTGGTGAGAATGCTCTGTATGTACCTTTATCTGTTGTTTTCCCTTATCGACCAATGTCACTATCTCAAACTTCTTTTCAAATGCTCTAGTCATCCTGGATTTCTCTGCTTTCTCTTGGGAATCCATATGTTTAACTTCTTCATGTAAATTGTTGGGTTTGCTTAACAGCTTCTCGAAGGATTTGATGCTCCCTTGAGCATGAAAGCTACTAATCCATGTATGCTTTTGAGTAGAATCTTAATCGCATGTTGTTCTTGTAGTTAAGATTCACATTTCATGCTAAGTTTTCTCCACCTCAAGTTATAATCCACTAGAGTCTTGTTGGGTCTTTTCTTCTCTACGAGATCTTCAATAGAAACATGGTGTTGTGCTCCAGCAAATTTCTTTAAAAACATCTGGTCTAATTTGGCGAACGCCTTAATTGATCCTTTAGGTAACTCGGCATATCAATCAAAAGAAATTCCTGACAGGCTGCTAACAAACTGTCAGAAGAGTAAGGCTTCATTTCCTCTAGTGTTGCCACAACTAACTCAGAAGTGTGTTATATGATGCCTAAGATTTCTGATCCCATCAAATGTATTAAAGTTCGGTGACAAAAAACCATTAGGGTAGGGTAAGACAACAAACTCCTCCGGGTAAGGTCTACCCCTTGAAATCAATGCACCTCCATTAGATTAGGCTAAGGCCTTCCGAACTTATTGTTCAAACAATTATTTAATATCTTTCTCTAGTATGGTGTTTGGTAAGGAATCTTTCTTTTGCTGATCTTCTCCATTAGCAGAAGCAACCTCTCTTCGTTCATCAGTAATATGGATTATTTCAGGCTGGTTAACCCTTAGAGAAGCTACTTGCTGTGACTGGAGTTCCCTATTAATTGTAGTCATGGTAGCCATAATGGCAGCCATCTCATCCATTCTCTTTTCCATTTGGCTGATATGTTCATCTCTTAAGAAAATGGCTATACGTAAGTCATCCACAGCATTCGCTTCGACGAGAGGTTAGGCGTCGCGCACAGATGAGGCAACTCTAGTCTTGATGACTTGAATATCCATAAAATCTTCATCTAGGTAATCATTGAAATCAAATCCTCATCATCATCATTAATGGCTACACCATGTTCTTTGGCTAACTAAAAAATTTTAGCTCTGAGCTTTTTGACTTTTTCTTCAATTATCACCTCCTGAATCCTCTTGAGGTCTAGAGGATTTTCCTGAACATCCTTCACTTGCTCATTAAATTTTGGAGCAATAGTTGCAACGATATCGGATATTTCAAACTTTTACTTCATTCTGTCATTCTGCCTTATGGGCTCACTAGAGCGTATTGGTATGGTGACATTGTGTACCCACACTTTCTTTCTTGACTTTGATGACTTGAGACGGTATGTCTCAAAAGAGGCATTGGCATGTTGGGTAGAAGTTTGCTCCCAGCGGTGCAATCCAAACACAATATCGGGTAACTTCTTTATCTTTTCACTTTTTGGGGCATTCTTATGGGTAACGATTGGTTGAGTCCTCGACCCATATGTTACTTAACCGGTCGACATCCTACAGACTTTGGAGTGGCAGAGGTAACAAAATATGTAGTAGTAATGGTAGTATCAATTTGGCTTCCCATATGGAATCTGATGAGAATACGAGCTGACAAAGCTTCAGCTGACTTGTGGGACTGTCGGGCAATCCTGTCATCCTTCAAGATTTCTTTCTTCATTCAAGAGGATACTTCACATTCCACTCATTTAAGCAGTTCGACCATTGAACATTCTTCTTTAGTGGCCAATCTCTAGAACACTGTGCGGACTTTAGTGATAGGAGTGAGCTTCTCCCTCTCTTCACTACAACCATGAAGTGATGGTAAAGTAGCAATGATATTTTGAATACTCTCGTGTCCATTAGTATTTACTATTGGGTGAAACCTTCTCCCTCACAGAAGTGAAGAGGTCTCCTATAATCTAAATTCCTCCTCGTGAGGAAACTCATCCTACAGTACTTTTGCTGAGATTTGGGCCTTAGCTACCCTCCGAGATTTTTAGCTGCGGTTCTTTCTTTGAGATCAAGTCAATGGTGAAGACTTTGAACTTGAGACGATTTCAAACACTGACGGAGAGATGGTAAATTTTTCAGTTTCATCTTCTACTATCATAATCTCCTTTCCTTTAGCAGAAAAGGGAACAATAGACTTGGCAGGTGTCGGGGGAGCAGTAGTTTTCACCTTCTTTCAAGAAGGGAATTCCTAGGGATAGTTCATGTTAAATTCAACAAAAGGCTTATGAATCTCTGGAGCGATGACTTTCATTACGATGAACGGGGCCTTTCCGAGTACGACCTCAAGTTCGTCAAACACGGTTCCAAATTTAATGATGGGAGCAACATTGCGAGTGTTGTGGCTAGTTGGCAAATTGCAGGAAATGGTAAGTGTCGGGAATTTCATTGCTGCAGCTTCAAAAATAAAGCTCCGGGGTTAGTTATTTGGCCAACACCTTGTAATTCTAGTGTGAACGCTTAAAAATTAACAAAGGTCGATCCGTAGACTGATCAAATTTTATTTTATTTTTGGTTTGTGAAGGTTTTAAATTTAATAAAAATTGTTTGAAAGTAGAAGAATTTACTTAATTAAATCAGAAAGATTAAAGAGCAAGTGCAGCACGACACAATTAAATTTAATTTGCAAAATAGCAAACCAAGCTTGAAGAGGAAAGTGAAGTTTAGGATCCAATGTGGGACCGACTTTACAATGCACAATGCCCGGGCCAAACTACTCCATCAACACACCTATTAGGAGTTTGACCCCACACAAATACAAAGTCCTAATGAACTCCCGAACCTCTCTGTTCAAAGCTGATTAAACATATTGTATTGAAATCTAAAGAAATTGACCGTACTTTGCCAAGAAAGAAATCGGTGAAGCATGCCAATGGAAGAAAAGTAATTTGATCCATAAGAGACATGGACACATTACCGATGTATGAAGTAATATTCCCTGATTAATATAGAGAGAGAAGTTATTCCCCAGCACAGTCGCCAGAATATTTTGGCACTAAAAATGTTGGGGTTTGTGGAGTTTTTGGTTGCTAGGATGGATATCCCAACACCCGTTTTAATTTAATTTAATATATAATTTAGAAAATAGTATTTTGGACTTTTGAAAATACAAGAACGGATTGATCTCATACCCCAGTAGTTTAAATAAACGAATCTAATACCGCAAATGATGTATCTATCCCAAAGGATAAACACATTATTTATTAGTAAGGCTTGATTAAACAAACAAAAGATTGTATGATATACGTTAAGTCTGCAAAACTATTTTTATTATAAGCCAACAAGTTCCCCTATTTAATAAAAAAAATTAAATAGGGTTTATTTTAAGTTGGTATCTGAAATGCTTCCTATAAGGGCAAGCCCCTATAGTTAATTACATCATAGATAATCGAAGTAACATAAGAAAACTTTTGATATAAATTAGGGGATACTTTCTTCAAGGAGTTCAAAGGAATATGACTTTTTATAGAGATCCGACAAAGAGGTGTCAAAGGGGAATGACTCAAACTTGGAATATTTTATGGAATCCGAACGAAGAGAGACTAGGGGATGTCACAAATCTTGATGAGAACCTCAATGACTTCCCAAAACTATCCTACTATTTGGCTTCAGTTTTATAGAGAAATTATTTAATGTTTCATCCTGCAAACTTTATTAATTAGGGCTTACATTCATGTAAAATGATTACACAAATAGCCTGGAAGATGTGAGGATTTAGGTTGTGACGAACGATAACCTCAGAATCCTAAGGTGAGTTAGGGCTTAAATTGCATAGTAGGGCTATATAAAGGCCAAAAGATGAGTTGAGGATTTATGTTACATAAGCAAAAAACCTTGAAGTCTTATGGATTTGTTGATTAATTCTAAGAAATGGTTTAACTGATGAAGACATGTTTTTCTGTTGAAGATGGTCGTGTTGCCCATAATACTAGCTCCAAGCTCCTCGGCGTAGCAAGTTTAAGTTTTCTAATGTGTCAAGTTATGATGTCAAATCAAGTATCTCCTATGGTTATGGTTATTTAAATTTTTTGGGGATATTAAAGTTGATTAGAATGACACCATTTAGAATCTTACAATTCCCTCAATATGGAACCACTATTTATTTTCAAATTCATTTAGTCCAAATGAATTTACTAAACTCAACTT
Organism: Phalaenopsis hybrid cultivar; assembly: GCA_002079205.1. Taxonomy (NCBI): domain Eukaryota; kingdom Viridiplantae; phylum Streptophyta; class Magnoliopsida; order Asparagales; family Orchidaceae; genus Phalaenopsis; species Phalaenopsis hybrid cultivar. The sequence continues at coordinate 62,262 of JXCR01143942.1, forward strand.
AATGAGTTCCATACTTTCATTTAGACCATGGGAAATCTCATTAGCAACCGTAGGTTACCTCCTCTGAGGGATTCCCGATCATCCAATAGAGACATTTTAATTTAGTTGCAATTGTCATTTTGTGATGTTTGTGATTAAATTTTGAGTTGTCTTATATTTTGAATGTTGTGGCGATGAATTTTATCTTGTTTAATTTTTAAATTTTTATTTTTGTTTCAGTTTTGTGTCTATCCTTAAAGTTTTAGTTTTGACATGCAGAGTAACATAGTTGTTTAACATGCAAGTTCAAGAGCATGAAATGTACAGTAAAGAAAGTACAGGAACGGAAGGTGTCGTAAACTATAAAAGCGTACATGTCCAGTCTTTTCATTCCCCCACCTAAAATTTTAGTACTTACAAGGCATATGTATATATATATATATATATAATTTTGCACGAATTAAAACATCCTTATAGAAAAAATAGGAAGTACAAGTTTAAGGTGTGTCTACCAGAACATATGTCATATCTTAGTGGGTCCTATTTATTTTAATGTATAGATGATTTCTTAAAGCAAAATGAGTTTAATTATACTTTAAGATATTCAAAAGAGAATCAGAAAGGTTCAGGCCATTAGTGGGCCCCATGTCCCGGACATCTCACAATCCCTTGAAAAGTCCCGAGTTTGTTCAAACTCATTATATTGCTTAATAACTCATCTTTATCATACCCTTATGCTCAATGAACCGATGTTCTAGCCAAACCTAAGGATGGGGTAATTATCACTTGATGTTTTATTTATAAATTATATAGGTAAAGGCTCTTAAGGGAAATTTGGTCTAATTAAGAGACTTAGCACTTTATTTTAAAGATGGGCTTTTAGTGTATTAAAAAGTATTAATATAGTTATAAATTATTTTCTAGATCGCATTAAACAAAATTTTTATTAAACCTAGTTCACTGCTAAGCCCTTAAAAATTAATGGGTAGATTTGTAATTTTTGAAAAAGATTTTAAATGTTTATGCCTTTAATCCTTATCATGAATCATAAACCATCTCAAAACAATTAATTGGGGCTTAAAATCATTGAGTTATGATCTTCCAAAAAAATCAAACCCCTCATCTTAATATCTTTTTTATTTNAAAAATGAGTTTAATTATACTTTAAGATATTCAAAAGAGTATCAGAAAGGTCTAGGCCATTAGTGGGCCCCATGTCCCGGACATCTCACAATCCCTTGAAAAGTCCCGAGTTTGTTCAAACTCATTATGTTGCTTAATAACTCATCTTTATCATACCCTTATGCTCAATGAACCGATGTTCTAGCCAAACCTAAGGATGGGGTACTTATCACTTGATGTTTTATTTATAAATTATATAGGTAAAGGCTCTTAAGGGAAATTTGATCTAATTAAGAGACTTAGCACTTTATTTTAAAGATGGGCTTTTAGTGTTTTAAAAAGAATTAATATAGTTATAAATTATTTTCTAGATCTCATTAAACAAAATTTTTATTAAACCTAGTTCACTGCTAAGCCCTTAAAAATTAATGGGTAGATTTGTAATTTTTTTAAAAGATTTTAAATGTTTATGTCTTTAATCCTTATCATGAATCATAAACCATCTCAAAACAATTATTTGGGGCTTAAAATCATTGAGTTATGATCTTCCAAAAAAATCAAACCCCTCATCTTAATATCTTTTTTATTTAAATACTCATCCAAATTTCATCAATTTTAAGAAAATTACAAATTTGTCCTTTATAAGACCAAAGAGAGGTTGGTTACTGATACACCTAAAATATATAATATTTTTAGACGCATTTTTATATCTATTTTTGAGATATTGTGTTTTAATAGAAGGTATTTGTGTGTTTTTCTTGCAGATACAGATAAAAAAGGTGAAAAATGCTTAAAGGACTGAAAAAGGAGGATCAAATTTGGAGCAAAAATGTGAAAAATGTGCAAAAGAGTTTTGGCGCCAAAGTGCCAGATCCGGTTAAATTGAGAAGGTCGTGCCTAAGGGCAAGCGGCCCCGTGTTTAAGCTCCAATGGCAGTTATTGGACAAGTAAATTCGGTTTCTGTGAATTTTGAAGAGGTTTTTAAGGCACCCATTGACTTAATAGGTGGTTATAACCACCATAGACAAAAATTATCTCGAAAGGATGCATCTCTTGGGAAAATACATCAAATCAAGACATATTTTAAAGAGAAACCAAAGCACCTTTTGGAAAATTATTAAAAAAAAGGACTTTGAAAAGGGTCCTGAAAAGGTCCGAAAAAGTGTGAGTCCAAAAAAGGTCCGAAAAAGTGTGAGTCCTAAAAAGGTCCGAAAATGTGTGAGTCCTGAAAGTATTGGCAAGTTTTGAAAGTTCTCATTTAGGGAGTTAGTTTAGAGAGATTTTCAGGCACCACTTTTACTTTTATTTTATCCTTTTTTATATTATTTTGAGTGATTGTAAAGAGAAAAGTATCAAAGGAACTTTAAGAGTTTGGTGGAGGACTCGAGATAAGTTTTAATCTTTTTGTTTTGAGACAACTTTTGGTTTTAATTGAAACTTATTTTTGGTTTGACAATGATTTCTTCTTTTAAAATAAAGTGTGGTTTTGTTTTCTCCATGGATTCTGAGTAGTATTCTTTATCTTTCTTCTTAAAATAATAAGTAATTAAGTTTTGGATGGAAGTTGTGGAAAGTATTAATCTTCAATGATGGAAGAAGTTGTGATGATTAAAATTCATCCACTTCATTTACTTCTTGATTTTGCCAATCGAGATGTTAAAATTTATTGTGAGAACATGTAAGAATTGGGTTGGTATTGTCTCAGTCAACAATTAGAAAGAATCACATTAGGTTATATGAATGAGAATGTAGTTCATATGATTGAGTGCAAATAAATAAGGAAATATTCATTGAAGGGTGTAGAGTTAGAGGACTTTAAAGTGACAGGTTAAAGCCCCCAACTTGGTTTATTATTTTAGGTTCTTATACGAGATGTTAGCCCCAAGGTGGAGGGAATCGAGGGAACTCTAGAGTGAGAGCTAGTATCTTCCCTGCGTAGCCGGTATTCAGAACTAATCAAACTTTAAATTAGTCAATTTTCTTTATAGCATCTCTAGTAAGGGTAAAGAATAGTATTGCTCCTATTTGGCACAACACAATTTGCATACTTCCACAATAGAATTCCTATACTTATTCCTCTTATTTGACACAACACAATTTGCATACTTCCACAACAGAATTCCTATACTTATTACTGATATAACAAGAAGAAAGATATTTTCATATTTAGTGTTTTTCTTTTACAAAAACTCTAGTTTCCTTTTTAAATTGTTATTGTTCTATCAAAATATTGAACATACCAAAAATATTTAAATTTTCATTGCTACAAAAATCATCTTTAGTTTAGATAATTATCTTTTTATTAAAAATAGAAACTTTGTTGTTTAATAGTGCATATTGCATATTCTCCCTGTGGGTTTGATATTCGGATCTTAATCAAAAAGTCCTATATTACTTGATAATGATACGCATACTTGCGTAGTGTCCCAATATATATAAATTAAAAGTTAAATTCATATTTTTCTTCATGATCAAGTTTTTGGTTTTGTTGCGAAGTAAGGAAATATAAGTGAAATATAATCTGAATTATTATTGTACTGTGCATATTAGTTGTATCCAGGGATCAAGTTTTTGGCTTCGTTGCCGGGGAGAAATTTATTTTAAAAGAAAATTTCTATTTTTATAAAGTCTTATTTAAACTTTAAGTTATCTTATCTTATCTTACTTTATTTTGTTTTCTTTATTTTATTTTATTTTATGTTAGTGTATGTGTAGTTCAGGTTCTGAAGGACTAGTGCCCTATGATTCTCAATTAGAAAGAACGCTTAGAAAAATAAAAAAAAAACCCAAAAAAATACAAATTTTGAAAAATCCAAAAAGAAATACAGAAATAGCGTACCAAAATAATCAATATATTGAAATTCATCAAGAGTTTAGACTGTTAATAGAATATGTCGCCCTTACTGTAGATGAACTTCATTGTAGTATTCAAAAACCAACTTTAGTGGCTAATTCATTTGAGCTTAAACCTGCTATTATCCAAATTTTATCAAATAATCAGTTTGGGGGATCACCAATTGAAAATTTAAATTTACATCTTGTCAATTTTCTAGAATTGTGCGCTACATTTAAATATGATGGTATATCAGAGGATGTTGTAAGACTTAGGTTATTTCCTTTCTCACTGAGGGATAAAACTAAGATGTGGTTGAATTCATTAGCNACTGATATACCTAAAATATATAATATTGTTAGACGTATTTTTATACCTATTTTTTAGATATTGCGCTTTAATGGAAGGTATTTGTGTGTTTTTCTTGCAGATACAGGTAAAAAGAGTGAAAAATGCTTAAAGGACTGAAAAAGGGGATCAAATTTGGAGCAAAAAGGTGAAAAATGTGCAAAAGAGTTTTGGCGCCAAAGCACTAGATTCGGTTAAATTGAGAAGGTCGTACCTAAGTGCAAGAGGCCCCGTGTTTAAGCTCCAATGGTAGTTACTGGATAAGTAAATTTGGTTTCTGTGAATTTTGAAGAGGTTTTTAAGGCACCCATTGGCTTAATAGGTGGCTATAACCACCATAGACAAAAATTATCTCGAAAGGATGCATCTCTTGGGAAAATACATCAAATCAAGACATATTTTGAAGAGAAACCAAAGCACCTTTTGGAAAATTATTAAAAAAAAAAAGGACTTTGAAAAGGGTCCTGAAAAGGTCCAAAAAAGTGTGAGTCCAAAAAAGGTCCGAAAAAGTGTGAGTCCTGAAAAGGTCTGAAAAAGTGTGAGTCCTAAAAGTATTGGTAAGTTTTGAAAGTTCTCATTTAGGGAGTTAGTTTAGAGAGATTTTCAGGCATCATTTCTACTTTTATTTTATCCTTTTTTTATATTATTTTGAGTGATTGTAAATAAAAAAGTATCAAAGGAACTTTAAAAGTTTGGTGGAGGACTCGCGATAAGTTTTAATCTTTTTGTTTTGAGACAAATTTTGGTTTTAATTGAAACTTATTTTTGGTTTGACAATGATTTTTTCTTTTAAAATAAAGTGTGGTTTTGTTTTCTCCATGGATTCTGAGTAGTATTCTTTATCTTTCTTCTTAAAAAAATAAGTAATTAAGTTTTGGACGGAAGTTGTGGAAAGTGTTAATCTTCAATGATGGAAGAAGTTGTGATGATTAAAATCCATGCACTTCATTTACTTCTTGATTTGGCCAATCCAGATGTTAAAATTTATTGTGAGGAAATCAATGTACTTCATTTACTTCTTGATTTGGCCAATCCAGATGTTAAAATTTGTTGTGAGAACATGAAAGAACCGAGCTGGTATTGTCTCAGTCAACAATTGGAAAGAATCACATGAGGTTGTATGAATAATTTAAATCCATGTACTTCATTTACTTCTTGATTTGGCCAATCCAGATGTTAAAATTTATTGTGAGAACATGTAAGTTGGGCTTGTATTGTCTCAGTCAACAATTAGAAAGAATCACATTAGGTTATATGAATGAGAATGTAGTTCATATGATTTAGTGCAAATAAATAGGAAAATAATCTTTGAAGGATGTAGACGTTTATTATTGAGTGCAAATAAATAGGGAAATATTCATTGATGGGTGTAGAGTTAGAGGACTTTAAAGTTAGTGCAAATAAATAGGAAAATATTCATTGAAGGGTGTAGAGTTAGAGGACTTTAAAGTGACAAGTTAAAGCCCCCAACTTAGTTTATTGTTAGGTTATGATACGAGATGTTAGCCCTTAGGTGGAGGGAATTGAGGGAACTCTAGAGTGAGTGACTGCAAATAAATAGGGAAATATTCATTGAAGGGTGTAGAGTTAGAGGACTTTAAAGTGACAGGGTGTAAATAAATAGGAAAATAATCTTTGAAGGGTGTAGAGTTAGAGGACTTTAAAGTGACAGGTTGTTCATATGATTGAGTGCAATAAATAGGGAAATATTCATTGAAGGGTGTAGAGTTAGAGGACTTTAAAGTGACAGGTTAATGTTTATTATTTTAGGTTCTGATACGAGATGTTAGCCTTAAGGTGGAGGGAATCGAGGGAATCGAGGGAACTCTAGAGTGAGAGCTAGTATCTTCCCTGCGTAGTCGGCATTCAGAACTAATCAAACTTTAAATTAGTCAATGCTCTTTATAGCATCTCTAGTAAGGGTAAAGAATAGTATTGCTTCTATTTGGCACAACACAATTTGCATACTTCCACAATAGAATTCCTATACTTATTACTGATTTATAACAAGAAGAAAGATATTTTCATATTTAGTGTTTTTCTTTTACAAAAACTCTAGTTTTCTTTTTAAATTGTTATTGTTCTATCAAAATATTGAAAATACCAAAAATATTAAATTCTGATTGCTACAAAAATCATCTTTAGTTTAGATAATTATCTTTTTATTAAAAATAGAAATTTTGTTGTTTAATAGTGCATATTGTGTATTCTCCCTGTGGGTTTGATATTCAGATCTTAATCAAAAAGTCCTATACTACTTGATAACGATACGTATACTTGCGTAGTGTCCCAATATATATAAATTAAAAGTTAAATTCTTATTTTTCTTTAGGATCAAGTTTTTGGTTTTGTTGCAAAGTAAGGAAATATAAGTGAAATATTATCTGAATTATTGTTGTACTGTGCATATTAGTTGTATCCAGGGATCAAGTTTTTTGCGCCGTTGCCGGGGAGAAATTTATTTTAAAAGAAAATTTCTATTTTTATAAAGTCTTATTTAAACTTTAAGTTATCTTATCTTATCTTATTTTATTTTGTTTTGTTTATTTTATTTTATTTTATTTTATGTTAGTGTATGTTTAGTTCAGGTTCTGAAGGACTAGTACCCTACGATTCTCAATTAGAAAGAATGGTTAGAAAAATAAAAAAAACCCAAAAAATTACAAATTGTGAAAAATCCAAAAAGAAATACAGAAATAGCAGACCAAAATAATCAATATGTTGAAATTCATCAAGAGTTTAGACTATTAAGAGATTATGCCAACCTTACTGTAGATGAACTTCATTGTAATATTCAAAAACCAACTGTAGTGGCTAATTCATTTGAGCTTAAACCTGCTATTATCCAAATTTTATCAAATAATCAGTTTGGGGGATCACCAATTGAAAATCCAAATTTACATCTTGTCAATTTTCTAGAATTGTGTGCTACATTTAAATATGATGGTATATCAGATGATGTTGTAAGACTTAGGTTATTTCCTTTCTCACTGAGGGATAAAACTAAGATGTGGTTGAACTCGTTAGCACATGGATCTATCAGAACTTGGGGTGATTTAGCACAAAAATTTCTTGCTAAATATTTTCCACCATCAAAAACTGCGAAGCTTAGAAATGATATTACATCTTTTAATCAGTTTGAAGGGGAATCTATCTGCTGGGAAGCTTAGAAATGATATTACATCTTTTAATCAGTTTGAAGGGGAATCTATTTATGAAGTGACAAAGCTTAGAAATGATATTACATCTTTTGATCAGTTTGAAGAGGAATCTATTTATGAAACATGAGAAAGATTTAAAGAACTCTTAAGAAAGTGTCCACACCATGCTATACCAGATTGATTAATAATTCAAACTTTTTATAATGGATTGGATGGATCTCTTAGATCAATTATCGATGCCGCTACTGGGGGTTCATTGATATTAAAACCATTTTATGACGTTTATGCTTTAATTGAATAAATGACCACCAATAATTTTCAAATGGCCTTCTGAGAGGGTAAATCTAAAGAAAGTAGCCAATGTTCATGAAACTTATGCACCTACCATGTTAGCAAATCAAGTCGCTGTAATTTCAAGGAAGTTAGACCAATTTAGAATGAATTTTTCTCAACCAATTTTCATGATTGAAGAAAATTCATTAGGCCAAATGGTAGATTTTCAAGCATCATTAGAAACTTTGAATGCCATAAATAATCAGCAAAATAAACCATATCCAAATTATTATAACCCAGGTTGGAAGAATCATCCCAAATATAGCTGAAATAACAATTCAGTGTAATAATCTACAATGGGGGAACAACCAAGGAAACCCTCATTAGGAAGCTGGAACAACCAAGGGAATAATAATTATAGATCTACTTATCCTCCAGGTTTCAACAGTAATACACAGTTTAANCCTCTTAGATCAATTATTGATGCCGCTACTGGGGGGTTCATTGATATTAAAACCATTTTATGACATTTATGCTTTAATTGAATAAATGACCACCAATAATTTTTAATGGCCTTCTGAGAGGGTAAATCTAAAGAAAGTAGCCAACGTTCATGAAACTGATGCACCTACCATGTTAGCAAATCAAGTCGCTGTAATTTTAAGGAAGTTAGACCAATTTAGAATGAATTTTTCTTAACCAATTTCCATGATTGAAGAAAATTCATTAGGCCAAATGGTAGATTTTCAAGCATCATTAGAAACTTTGAATGCCATAAATAATAAATAGAATAACCCATATTCAAATTATTATAACCCAGGTTGGAAGAACCATCCTAACTTCAATTGGTAGAATAACCTATATTCAAACTATTATAACCCAGGTTGGAAAAATCATCCTAATTTTAACTGGCAATTTCAACAATTGAAGAGAATTCATTAGGCCAAATGGTAGATTCTCAAACATCATTAGAAACTTTGAATGTCATAAATAATAAATAGAATAACCCATATTCAAATTATTATAACCCAGGTTGGAAGAACCATCCTAACTTCAATTGGACCATATCCAAATTATTATAACCCAGGTTGGAAGAATCATCCCAAATATAACTGGAATAACAATTCAGTGTAATAATCTAAAATGGGGGAACAACCAAGGAAACCCTCATTGGGAAGCTGGAACAACCAAGGGAATAATAATTATAGATCTACTTATCCTCCAGGTTTCAATAGCAATACACAGTTTAAGGAGAAGACGTTGTTTATAGAAGAAGTGGTGTTACAAATGAGAAATCAATTACAAAGTCAAGGAGCTACAATTAGAATTTGGCCAAATAGCAAATTAATTAAGTAATAGATCCCAAGGAATACTTCCTAGTAGTACTGAATCAAATCTAAATGACCAAAATAAACAGCAAGTAAAAGCCATTCAACTTAGAAGCGGAAGAGAGTTGGAAGGTCGAGTTCAAAAAGAAATTGAAGTAGAGAGAGAAGAANAATTAAGTAATAGATCCCAAGGAATACTTCCTAGTAATACTGAATCAAATCCAAATTACCAAAATAAACAACAAGTAAAAGCCATTCAACTTAGAAGCGGAAGAGAGTTGGAAGGTCATGTTCAAAAAGAAATTGAAGTAGAGAGAGAAGAAATTGAAGAATCAAAAGAGGACGCTCCAAAAGATACTGAGAGACTTATTTCTCCACTAAAAATTGATTTGGAAAAACTACCACATCCATTTCCTCAGAGACTTCATCAGCAGAAGTTGGATAAACAATTTTCAAAATTTATGGAAATATTTAAGAAGCCTACAATTAATATTCTATTTGCTGAAGCCTTAGAACAAATGTCAAACAATGTAAAGTTTATGAAGGATATTCTCAACAGGAAAAGAAAGTTTGAAGATAATAAGACTGTTGTACTTAGTGAAGAGTGCAGTGCGGTAATTTAGAAGAAGCTTCCTGAGAAGCTTAAAGATCCTGGTAGCTTTACAATTCCATGTGCAATAGGAGACAGATTTTATGGGAAAGCTTTATGTGATAGGTGCAAGCATTAACCTTATGTCATTATCAATATTCAAAAGATTGAGATTATGAGAAATAACCCCTACTACTATAACTCTGAAGTTAGCAGATCGTTAGATAACATACCCTAAAGGATTTATAGAAGATGTCCTAGTGAAAGTGGATCAATTTATCTTTCCTATTGATTTTATTGTGCTACATATGGAGGAAGATAAAGAGATACTTATCATTTTAGGGAGACCTTTCCTAGCCACAGAAGGACAAAGATAAAGAGATACCTATCATTTTGGGGAGACATTTCCTAGCCACAAGAAGAGCAATGATAATAAATAGATACCTATCATTTTAGGGAGACATTTTCTAGCCACAGAAAGAGCAATGATAGATATGCATAAAGGGGAATTAACAATGCACATCAGTGATCAAAATGTTACTTTTAACATTTCAAAATCAATGAAATACCCTGCAAAAGCTAAAGATAACGAATGCTATAAGATGGATGTTATAAGATATCTAAGTGAATGCCATTTTTGAACAATTTATGAAGAAAAATCTGAAGAAAAAAATTTGGAACATGAGCAAGAAGAGGAATTAAATCAATGTAAAGATATTTTTAAGAAAAATTCAAACTATGTTCGAGAAAGTTTTGAAGTTTTGGACACGATAGAAAAAGATAAATCATTTTTTCCTTCTATTGAAAAACATTCAGAACTAGAGTTGAAGTTACTTCCTGATCATTTAAAATATGTCTTTTTAAGAGATTCCTCTACTTTACCAATNGAGAGACTTATTTCTCCACTAAAAATTGATTTGGAAAAACTACCACATCCATTTCCTCAGAGACTTCATCAGCAGAAGTTGGATAAACAATTTTCAAAATTTCTGGAAATATTTAAGAAGCTTACAATTATGTCAACAAAAGTTGGATAAGCAATTTTCAAAATTTCTGGAAATATTTAAGAAGCTTATAATTAATATTCCTATTAGTTGAAGCCTTATAACAAATGTCAAACTATGTAAAGTTTATGAAGGATATTCTCAACAGGAAAAGAAAGTTTGAAGATAATAAGACTGTTATACTTAGTGAGGAGTGTAGTGCGGTAATTCAGAAGAAGCTTCCTGAGAAGCTTAAAGATCCTGGTAGCTTTACAATTCCATGTGCAATAGGAGACAGATTTTATGGGAAAGCTTTATGTGATAAGTGCAAGCATTAACCTTATGTCATTATCAATATTTAAGAGATTAAGATTATGAGAAATAACCCCTACTACTATAACTCTGAAGTTAGCAGATCGTTCGATAACATACCCTAAAGGAGTTATAGAAGATGTCCTAGTGAAAGTGGATCAATTTATCATTCCTATTGATTTTATTGTGCTAGATATGGAGGAAGATAAATAGATACCTATCATTTTAGGGAGTCAATTCCTAGCCATAGAAAGAGCAATGATAGATGTGCATAAAGGGGAATTAATAATGCACGTCAATGATCAAAATGTTACTTTTAACATTTCAAAATCAATGAAATACCCTGCAAAAGCTAAAGATAATGAATGTTATAGGATGGATGTTATAAGATATCTAAGTGAATGCCATTTTTTAACAATTTATGAAGAAAAATCTGAAGAAAAATATTTGGAACATGAGCAAGAAGAGGAATTAAATCAATGTAAAGATCTTTTGAAGGAAAATTCAAACTATGTTCGAGAAAGTTTTGAAGTTTTGGACACGATAGACAAAGATAAATCATTTCGTCCTTCTATTGAAAAACATTCAGAATTAGAGTTGAAGTTACTTCCTGATCATTTAAAATATGTATTTTTAAGAGATTCCTCTAGTTTACCAATTATAATTTCCTCAAAATTAATGATGGAAGAAGAAAAAAGGTTGATAAAAATTTTGAAAAATTTTATGAAAGCCTTCTGATAGACAATTGTTGATATTAAAGGAATCAGCCCTTCAATTTGTATGCATAGAATTCATATGGAAGAGAATTGCAAACCCAGGGCTGATCCGCAAAGGAGATTGAATCTTGTTGTGAAAGAAGTTATAAAGAAAGAAATTTTAAAGTGGTTAGATGTTGGAATTATCTACTCTATTTCAGACAGTGCATGGGTTAGTCCAATTCATTACCTTCCTAAGAAAGGAGGAGTAATTGTAACTGTAAATGAACATAACGAGTTAATACCTACTAGACAAGTTACAGGGTGGCAAATATGCATGGATTATAAGAACTTAAATCTTGCCACTAGGAAAGATCATTTTTCATTACCCTTTTTAGATCAAATGTTGGATTGACTAGCAGGGCATAAATATTTTTATTTTCTAGATGGATGTACTAGTTATCACCAAATTCAAATATGTCCTAAGGATCAAGAGAAAACAATGTTTACCAGTCCTTATGGTACTTTTGCTTTTACAAGAATTCCCTTGGTTTATGTAATGCCCCTCCTACATTTTAAAGATGTATGATGGAAATTTGTGGTGATTTACTTGAAAAAGGGATTGAAGTATTCATGGATGACTTTTCAGTGTTTCGAACTTCATTTGACTCATGTTTAGAACATTTATCCAAAGTTCTTAAGCGTTGTGAAGAAACACAATCCTTAACTGAGAAAAATGTCAATTTATAGTAGCACGAGGAATTGTATTAGGACATCAAATATAAGAAAATGGTATGGAAGTAGATCCTGTTAAAATTCAAGTGATCACTAATTTACCTTATCCAACAAATATCAAAAAATGGTATGGAAGTAGATCCTACTAAAATTCAAGTGATCGCTAATTTACCTTATCCAACAAAAATGTAAGAGAAATTAGGAGTTTTTTAGGACATGATGGATTCTACAAACGATATATTAAAGACTTTTCAAAGATTGTTAAGCCTTTATACCATTTATTGGAGAAAGATGCAATTTTTAATTTTGATGAGGAATGCCTAAAAGCTCTTAANAATTAAAATTTCCTCAAAATTAATGATGGAAGAAGAAAAAAGGTTGATGAAAATTCTGAAAAATTTTAAGAAAGCCTTCTGATGGACAATTGTTGATATTAAAGGAATCAGCCCTTTAATTTGTATGCATAGAATTCATATGGAAGAGAATTGCAAACCCAAGGCTGATCCGCAAAGGAGATTGAATCTTGTTGTGAAAGAAGTTATAAAGAAAGAAATTTTAAAGTAGTTAGATGCTGGAATTATCTACTCTATTTCAGATAGTGCATGGGTTAGTCCAATTCATTGCCTTCTTAAGAAAGGAGGAGTAATTGTAACTGTAAATGAACATAACGAGTTAATACCTATTAGACAAGTTGCAGGGTGGCAAATATGCATGGATTATAAAAACTTAAATCTTGCCACTAGGAAAGATCATTTTTCATTACCCTTTCTAGATCAAATGTTGGATTGACTAGCTGGGCATAAATATTTTTATTTTCTAGATGGATATACTAATTATCACCAAATTCAAATGTGTCCTAAGGATCAAGAGAAAACAATGTTCACCAATTTTTATGGTACTCTTGCTTTTAGAAGAATGCCCTTGGTTTATGTAATGCCCCTGCTACATTTCAAAGATGTATGATGGAAATTTTTGGTGATTTACTTGAAAAAGGGATTGAAGTATTCATGGATGACTTTTCAGTGCTTGGAACTTCATTTGACTCATGTTTAGAACATTTATCCAAAGTTCTTAGGCGTTGTGAAGAAACAAATTCAGTCCTTAACTGAGAAAAATGCCAATTTATCGTAGCAGGAGGAATTGTATTAGGACATCAAATATAAGAAAATGGTATGGAAGTAGATCCTGCTAAAATTCAAGTGATCGCTAATTTACCTTATCCAACAAATGTAAGAGAAATTAGGAGTTTTTTAGGACATGATGGATTCTACAGACGATATATTAAAGACTTTTCAAATATTGCTAAGCCTTTATACCATTTATTGGAGAAAGATGTAATTTTTAATTTTGATGAGGAATGCCTAAAAGCTTTTAAGTTATTAAAAAAAATTTCGCTGTACCAATACATAGTTTCACCAAATTGGGAAAAACCTTTTGAACTTATGTTTGATGCTAGTGATTATGGTATTGGAGCTGTGTTAGGACAAAGATATGATAAAATTTTTAAAGTTATTTACTATGTTAGTAAAACTCTCAATGAAACTCAAATTAATTATACAACAACTAAAAAAAGTTATTAGCAATAGTATATGCTTTTGATAAATTTAGATCATATTTCACTGGAACTCATTGTGTAGTGCATACAGATCATTCTGTTATTGTATTTAATGAAAGAGAAGGATGTTAAACCTAGACTTATAAGATGGATTCTACTTTTGTAAGAATTTTGATTTTGTAATAGTAGATCGGAAGGGGATTGAAAATCAAATTGCTGATCATTTGTCCAGGATTGAATTAGAAAAACCACTCTATTTTGAAAATGAAATTAATGAACATTTTTCAGATGAAAAATTGTTCGCTATTAATGAGTGGTGTGTTCCGTGGTAAGCCGGCATTGTGAACTTTATTGTTAGTGATATTATACCCTATGGAGTGACATACTAATAGAAGAGAAAATTTATTTCTGAAGCTAAGAATTATTTTTAGGATGACCCATTTTTATATAGAAATGGATCAGATTATTCGAAGATGTGTACCATTAGAAGAAACTTATGAGATTGTCCAAAAATATCATAATTTTGATTTTGGGGGATATTTTGGTGTTGATAAAACAGCAAACAAAATTTTACAATCTGGATTTTATTGGCCTACAATTTTTAGAGATGTTAATGTTTATATTAAAATAGATGTCAAAGAGTGCGCAATATTTCTAGAAGAAATGAGATGCCCCTCAATTATATGCTAGAAGTTGAAATATGTGATGTTTCGAACATTTATATCGTCTTTCAAAAATTTATATATTCTATTAGCAGTGGACTATGTATCCAAATGAATAGAAGTTATTGCTTTACCTCGATGTGATGCTCAAAGTATTGCAAAATTTTTAAAAATGAAAATATTTTGTAGATTTGGGATGTCGAGAGTTATCATTACTAATGGGGGAAAGTCATTTCAGAAATGTCATAATGGAGAAATTATTAAAGAAATATCATATAAATCATAGGATTGTAACTCCTTATCATCCTCAGACACGTGGTTTGGCTGAATTATCTAATCGGGAAATTAAAAGAATTATGAAAAAATTTGTGAATCCAACAAAAATGGATTGGTCAACCAAACTTGACTATGCTATGTGGGCTTATAGGACTGCATACAAAACTCCTTTAGAAATGTCCCTATATAGGCTAATATTTGGAAAAGCTTGTCACTTGCCAAATGAACTTGAGCATAAGGCATATTGAGAAATTAAAGAGTTCAATTATAATTTGAAAGATGCTGGCGACAAAAGATTGTTACAATTAAATGAGCTTGAAGAGATAAGGAATGAATCTTATGAAAGTACCAAAAATTATAAAGAAAAGATGAAGACGTGGCATGATCGAAGGATTCTTACTAAAAATTTTCAGCCAGGGCAACAAGTTTTGCTATATAATGCAAGATTAAGATTATTTCCAAGTAAACTTAAGTCCAGGTGGATGGTCCCATTTATTGTGATTAAAGTTTATCCTTATGGAGCTGTGGATATTAAAGATCCTAAGTCTGAGAAAATATTTAAAGTTGATGGACATAGACTGAAACATTATTTTATAGGGGATCGACATAAGTTTAATGATGGAATGATGTTGGGTCAACAAGAGTAAGCACTGGTTACGTCGGGCTGACGACGTAAAACCAAGCGCTTTGTGAAAGGCAACCCATAGTAATCAGTGTGGTTTTATTTTGATTGTTGTTTTATGTGTGATTAAGAAAATTTGGGATAGTATTTTTTAGAGTATTATGTGTTAGTATTGATTTTAAAACTTTTTTTAGTGATCTAAATATGTTAAAATAAGAATTTGGACGTTAAGTTGACTAGTGAAAAAATGTGCACTGACGCTTAAGCGCGACAGTTTAAGAAAATGTGTGAAATTAATATTCTAGAAGGGAAAATTGCCTAGAAGTTTGCAAAAACAAGCCAAGGCAGTTTCTAAACAGGTTTAGGAGTTATTGAAAGGATTTAGGTCGATAAATAGAAGGGTTTAGTGAAGGAATTTCACCCAGGATCATTTCTGGCCCTAAAGTCTAAGAAAGATAGATTTTAGGATGATGTCTTCATGGGAGATAGATTTGAAGAACAAGGAGGAGACCATGAGGAAGAAATTCATTAGTCAAAGTGCACAAGAGATGTATAACAATTTCTTAGCTGTTAGTATTGAAGGGATATCAGAGAAGATCAACAAAATTTTAAATACCATGTTTGTACTGGAGACTAAGGTATTGGAGATTCATGCACATCTTGAGCATATTGGATAGAAATTGAAAATGCAATTTAATCACACTAGTTTTATAAAGGAAGCGTATAAGGAAATGTTTCTTAAGCAAAAGTGGATTGAAGAACATTGCATCAGAGCACGACACCACCGTCCGTTTTATCAACTATATATTCCAGTTGCCCCAGGAGAGACTAATTAAAGACCTAAATTTGTTCCTTCTAATGAAGAATGGAATTAAGTTCTATGTTTGAAGTTATGTATTTGTGTGTTTAAAGTTTTTGTCTTTAAGTGTTTTAGTGTTTAAGACTTGCTTTTAGTGTTTGTGTTACTTAGATGTTTAATTGTGAAAGATTGTTAAAGGTTTGTATTTAGGAAAATTTTCTCATCGAAGACTATTTGGAATGAGAACTAAGTGTTTAAATATATTTGTACTCATTTGTGAATTAATATAAGTTTGTTTGTGTGAAATTTTATGTGTTTTAGCCTCAAATTGAAACAGTTATTAAGGAGAATTTTGAGATAAAGGAGAGTTACAGGAAGTTGGACCATTTAGGGGTGGTTTAATTAGGCAAATAGTGCATTTTACTTTAATTTAAAATTTTTAAAAGTCATGCACTGGTGCCTAAGCGCCACATCTCGTGCTTAAGCGCGAGCAAACCCGAGAGGCAGGCGCCTAAGCTCCACTTACCCGCACTTAAGCGCCGGTTCACTAAAACTAGTTCGCAAAAGGTTAAAAGTGAATTTTTGAGCCAGAAATCGCCATTTTTAACGCCACCATCACCTTCTTCCTCTCGAGTTAATGATTTTTGAGGGCTAGGGCACATCTAAAGTGAAGATTTTTTGGTAGAATCAAGTGAAATTTGCTATATCCAAGTTCTTTGAGGTAAGAGCTTTACTTCTATGTAAAAATTTTGGGTTTTCACTATGTATTTTGAGCACATTTGGAGATATTTGAAAATTCACTATTCATGGTGAAAAATGAGGAAAAGTTTACGAAAATTGCATGGGAATTTTAGTTTGTGCTTTTAGAAGTTTAGTTTAGTAATTTAAACTTAATTTTTGAAGTTATTTTGGAATTTATCAAATTTGTAGAATGGCACCAAGAATGAAGAGGAACAAAGGCAAAACCCCTTTTGATTCGAGTAAATTTGTTTGTTCAAAAGCTCTAGATTGGTTTAGTGATGCGTTGCAATCACACAAACTGATTCAGGAGCGATGTTTTAGAAATCCGAGTGGAGACATGAAAGATTTAATTGTTTGTCGATAGTGGGAACAATTCTGTTGTTTCTCTGTTGTGGCAGTTATATCTGTTGTGAGGGAGTTCTATGCAAATCTCCCTGAAGCTGAAGAAAATTGAGTCATGGTTCGAGGGAAGTTGATATCTTTTTTGCCATAGGTAATCAACTTATTTTACCATTTACCAGCAAATATGTTATGTTTTTATGCAAACTATAGTCCTACTGAAGCGGAATTAGATGAGATTTATTCTTACTTGGTTGTTGGGAGAGGACTTTGGAAGATAACAAATGAAAGGAGAGTTAACTTCCCAGCTTCAAAGTTATGTGCACCTTCAAAGGCCTGGCACTATTTCATTTCTGCTCATCTGCTTCCAACCAATCATATCAGTGAAGTGACCAGAGAAAGAACAACATTGAACTATTATATTCACGAGGGAAAGCTCATCATCATTGGAGCTTTAATCTGTGAGACTATCATCAGTTCTTCTACCCTCATATTTTCTATATGTGAGCAGGCTGGAGTTAAATATGATAGCTGGGAGGAATTGTTATTACCTTTAAAGCCCATCACTAAGGTGAATGTGAAGACTTATTCTGAGCATTCAATTTTTAGCTAGAGAGGAGGATTTTTTAGAAGCTATGGAATGGAGACGTCTGCTGCTTCTACCTCTATTGCTTCTACATCTAGACCATCTACCTCACGTGCTTCCACATCTCGAGGTGAGTCTACTGATACCCGCAATGAGTTATTACAGAAGATGGTGGATAATATCAATTTTACCACTGATAAGGTACAAAATTTAGAGTGTTTTGCAAATCATACTAATAGTTATAATAGGAGAAAGAGTTATTATGAAGAGAAGATTAGAGGTGACCCAGGAGTGAAATTTCCTCCATATCCTCGATATTCTAATTATGAGCCTGCGTAAATGTAATATAGCGGTGATTCTGAGGATGAGGAGTAAAAGTGAGATATTTTTATGTTTGTTAATGTTGAATACTATGTGATGTGGTACTGCTACAATTATTTTGTGTTGATTTGGACTATGTACTATGTTATATTTGAGACCTTTTGTATTGTATTTGTGATGGTGTGTTTTGTTAGTGGCCTGTTTTAACATTCTATTGTAGTAACTGTTGATGTGTGTTTAATATTATTTTAGTTAGATTAGGATTGAACTTGATTCTATGTCTTTTGAAAAGTTTAAAAATCTAGCTAACTTAGATCT
>JXCR01143942.1:83491-103491 GCA_002079205.1 Phalaenopsis hybrid cultivar
ATTGTTTTAGTTCTAATATGAGATGTTAGCCTTTGGGTGGAGGGAATCGAGGGAACTCTAGAGTGAGAGCTAGTATCTTCCCTGCCTAGCCGGTCTTCAAAACTATTCAAACTTTAAATTAGTCAATGTTCTTTATAGCATCTCTAGTAAGGGTAAAGAATATTATTGCTCCTATTTGGCACAACACAATTTGCATACTTCCACAACAGAATTCCTATACTTATTATTGATTCATAACAAGAAGACAGATATTTTCATATCTAGTACTTTTCTTCTACAAAAACTCTAGTTATCTTTTTAAATTGTTATTGTTCTATCAAAATATTGAAAATAACAAAATTATTTAAATTTTCACAATTACAAAAATCATCTTTAGTTCAGATAATTATCTTTTTATTAAAAATAGAAAGTTTGTTGTTCAATAATGCATATTGTGTATTCTCCCTATGGGTTTGATATTCAGGTCTTAATCAAAAAGTCTTATAATACTTGATAACGATACTTATACTTGCTTATTATCCCAATATATATAAATTAATAGTTAAATTCTTTTTTTTTTTTTCAGGATCAAATTTTTTGCTTTGTTGCATAGTAAGGAAATATAAGTGAAATATAATCTGAATTATTGTTGTATTGTGCATATTAGCAGTATCCATGGATCAGTTACTTCCATTTATCCATTTTTATATTCCAATCATCAAAACATATTAATTAGAATTTATTGTTGCCCATTTACCCCTCTCGTTAAGCCTAAATATTAATTAAGCCTTAAATTCCAAAATTACCCTTTTACCCCTAAGGCCCTAATACCCTATAAATCATTAAATTAGACTCAAATGACTTGAAAATTCTATGTTACCCCAATCATGGGTTAATTAGAACATCAGAGGAGAAAATGTGATTTTTCTGAATTTAATCATTTTAAAATTATTTTTAATGGAAAAATAGAGATTTTCAATGAAAATTTAATAACTCAAGCAAAACAAAACCTCTATCCTTAAGGAAATAATTGGAAGTTTACTTTAATTTTTTTTGTGTTTTTAGTGAAAAATTAAAGAAAATAGATTCCCCACGGACCAATTTTCATGATTTTTAGAGGTTTAATTTAATTATTAGAATTATTTGTTTATTTTGAGCATTAATTAAATATAAAATATTATTTAGTTAGAAAATTAAGTTTTATATTTTCTTAAATCTCTCTGAGTCCAGGGAATATAAAGAAACAAATTTCATTTTTTTGTGATTTATATTTTAATTATTGAAATTATTTTAGTGAAAAATTAAAGAAAATTTATTTTTAAGCCTTTAAAATTAATATATTGACCTAGAAAATTAGGAAAATTATTTTAATTAATTCCAAGTGATCAGAAAACCAAATGTGATATTTTAGTGAGTTTTTACAATCTTGTAATGTTTATGATTTTTAATTAATTTTAAATTATTTAGATGAAAAAAAAATAGCTCAAAATTAAAATATTTATTTTAATTCAAATTTTATTTTTCTTAGGTTCCTCTATTCACAAGGAACTCCCAAAACCAATTTTGGTAATTTTTTGAGTTGTATTTTAATTATTATAATTATTTTAATGCCAAAAATGTAATTTCACTTGATTAATCCATTTGAGTGGTCAAATTAACTCCACTTGACATAGAATTTTTGTGGAGGGCTCCTCTAACATTAACTTATAGTGGCGAATAATTTTTATGTCATTTATATTTATAATTACTCTAAATTATTTTATTTCATTTTTTAGGGTTTGCAATAATTAGAATTATTTTAATGAGTTAAACCAAGTTTATATTTTTTCTAGGGTCCTATGACCAAAGTGAACCTACCAAAACAAATCTTGCATTTTTATGATGAGCATTTATTTTTTATAATTATTTTACCAAAACAAGGACCATTAACATAAAAATTAGATATATTTGGTTAGAGAAGCCCCTGACCTTGGAAAATTTAGGGGAGATACCTAACAACAGATACCTCAAAAGCCCCATGGTCCCATGACATGGTGAAATTTCTAAGCAATGAAGAATTAAAATAATAAAAACACTATTTAATTAATTAAAAATAATATAAGTATAAAAAAATTTGAAGCTAATTCCACATTGTTCTCCTCTGTTCACTAAGAATGAATGTATTTTTATTTTATTTTTGTGATTTTCTCACACAAAGATATGCGTTTTTGAAGTTCTAGCTATTAAATAATTCAAAAAATTCCCTTATTTTCTACTTATCCAACGCGACACCACCTCATCCTTAGCCTCTCTAAGCCTCCAGCGACGTCATCTAATTCGGTACCGCCAGACACCTTAGCGCCGACTCAGCCCGTGGTTCATGTTCCACTCCTCTGTCTGGCTCCATCATGACCGTCTGATCGATACACACAAAAATGGACGACATCCGTTCATCGTCACCGAATCCTTGGCCCGAGAACCATCCAACTTTAGACCTTAATATCTCTCTCGATACTTAACCAAATTAAGTGTGGTTTGTTCTTATAGACTCATCTAGACTAGGAGAACATATCCATACGGTTGATCAAGCTTTAAATCGGTTCTATGAGCATGGATAATTAAATGAAGCTTGATTTAAGAAAAGAGTTCAATACCTTTACCCAAGAAGTGTGTCCTTGATTGGGTGCTTCCAAAAACTTACCTTGAGTCTAAAGAGCTCCTAGATGAAGCCTCAAGATGTGGTGAAATGCCTAGGTATGATTTCAACCAAGATCGGTTTAGGGGTTCGATCAAAGTCCACCTAGGGTGGTCTGGTTATGGGGCTTTTGTGGGGGAACCTCTTCTCTCACTCAAGGGATGTTGTGGGTGCAAGGACTTTGATTTTGGTGGAGTTTTGAGAGGTGTCATGTTTCGGGCTTGATTTTGAACTCCAAAATTGAGCTCAGGCAGTTAGATTGAAATTAGGGGGTCTTGAAGAAGCTCTGGGATCAATTTGGCAGAGTCTCTCCAAGAAATTTCAAGCTCTCCCCTCTTGGTCACGGAGGATGAGTTTAAATCGAGGAGGCCATGGTGGCCCTCAAGAGCAATTAGTGGGTGGAAAGGCTTGCTTAGGTGGACTGAAAAAGAGTGCAAGTGTCCAATTGGAATGAGGCAGCTTGGATGGGTTTAATTTTAAGTTTTGACCATATGGGCTCCCTTGGCCATGGTGTTTTCCGGCAGCCAAGGTGGTTGGTCGGTCATGGTCAGGTCACCATTTGGTCAGGGGGAGCAGAGCCTGAATTTGGTGCAATCAATTGGGGTTGGTCATGTGTAAAGGTGTTAGACTAAAGAGGAATGGGGGAAGGGCTAGTTTGGGTGAATTTGGGTCAAGACATGGTTTGGGGCTGGGTTCACCCATCAAGGAAGGTTTGGCTGCTGAGGAGAATCAGGTGGTTCAGCTTAATTAGTGAGGAAAAGTGACCATCCAAGGGATTTTGGCTAAGCATGGATTTAAGTTTGTCATTAAAAGGGTTAAAACCTTTTTAAAGAGGCTTAAAAGTGGCTTGTCCTCTTGTCATTAATAGCTGATAAGGTGGCGAGGCTCACCTATGGCTTGGGAGTGGCTTCATGGCATGCATGTGGCTTGACTCTCTTACATGATGAAGGATTTTGGAAGTACGGGGTATTTTTGGTGAATTTTGGCATGATTCTTGATTTGGAATAATTTTATCATATATTTAAAACTTAGGGAATGATTTTGATTGAATGGATGATGAGGGGAAATTATCATGTGTGCTTTTAATTGAATTTGGGCTTTTGGAATTAAACATGGTAGGCTTGGGCTTTTAAAATTAGGGGTGAATTTGGGCTAAAATTTGGATCAATTTAATGTTTAATTTGATGTAGGAATATGTCATGAAGGATTTGGAATAATTTCAACTGATTTTGAATTGAATTGAAAGGCCAAACTGTTGGATTTAGACATATGTTCAAGATTGGGCCTTTTGATTTGGGTAAATTTAGGCTTCCAATTGGGAAAAATTTGGCTAGAATTTTTTTTATATTGGGATTGGGGGTAACGAATTTTGATTTGAAATTGAAATTGAGCGAGATTGGGGCCAATTGAGCCAAGATTGGGGCTAATTTGGGGAAATTGGGCCCTTAAGGACAAATTTGGGGCATTTTGGTCAAATTGGGTAAAATTGTTCAAATTGGATCAATGTGATGGTTAAAAATTAAAATTGGGAACATTTGGGATGATTTTGGAATTTTTGGGAATTTTTAGAATTTTTGAAATTTTCATGAGGGGTATTTTGGTAATTTTTGGCAATTTTGCGGGTGTTTTGGGAACTTGGTGATTTTGATGAATTTGGGCCAATTTAGGTATTGCTGAGTGGTTTGAGATGATTTTTTGGGTAAATTTTGGTATTTTGGATAATTTTTGGATTTTTGGCAAAAATTAGGGTTGTAGGGGTATTTTGGTAATTTGATAATTTTGGGTTAGAATGGGTAAGTAAGCCATGAAGCCATGTAAAACCAATAGGAGTCATGTGAGGACTCATTTTGGATGCTTAATATGCTTGTTGTAACCCTCTTAGCCAAAGACTAGGGGTATATGTTCATTCATATGAGCTTTCCAAAAGAAATCATGAGACCAAATCAAGGGGTCTTAGGGTTTGGGGTATGTAAGAAAGTATAGTGTGTGCAAGTCATCTCAACCAAAACCAGACCACATAGAATTAGTCCTAACGTCTGACCATCCTTTGGGAGACTCCCCTTGGGTTCCCCCATACTAACCCCTCCTACTAAGTGCTAAAGGTTAGGACCAATATGTGGAACTTCAAGTTGAGCAAAGAAGAGTTTAGAATTTCTAGTGGTGAGGCTTCTTTCTAGTTCTCTAGGAATAGTCAATAGGAAAATCCTATGGCTAGACCCTAGGCTATTAAAGAGGGGAAAAACTATACCTCAACCAAAAATGAGGTCAACAATGCCTGATAAAAAATTGGCTTCACTTGAATCAACTTAAGAAAAAAAGCTTTATTACATTTTCTAAACTTGTATTGGATTATTAGTAGCATTCCTAGTAAAGTTTTCATGAAGTTCTTTTTCATAAGAATGTTCTAAATGTCCTTAATATGACAAATTAGAATTCTTCTTAAAATGAATAGAGATTGAGAATTCTTAAATTTGATTCTAAGTTATTAAAGGGCTTTTCTTAAATTTTGTTATTCTATTTATTAAACTAAAGTGTCAAAGTTATAAGTTAATCTCTATCATAAGCCATATGCTTTTATGTAATAAAAGTGTTACTTGAGGACAAGTAACATTTAAGTTTGGGGGATTTTGGTACACCAAAATAATATACTGTTTTAAGTACCTATTTTATGCTTATTTTTGGTGATATTGCACTTTAAAGAAGGATATTTTTGTGTTTTTATTGCAGGTATATCATTTTAGGCATTTGGAGTAAAAATGACAAAGAGGATGAAATTTGGAGCAAAAAGAGCCAATTTTGGATGATGCGCCAAAATCCATAAAGCCGGCTCATCATGTGTCAGGGGCGACTTTTTCAAATTAAAGCAGTTTGAGAAAAAATTTTTGCTCGAATTTTCAAAGGGACACTTGTTCTACACACTCCTTGGAGTGCATCAATACATCTAGACACTTTGGAAGGTTCTTTTATGAAGCGATATGACTCTTGAATCAAATGACACATCTTTTGAATTCAAAAGAATTGCCTTTTAAAGGAAATTTTGGATGGAATTTTGAATTCTTTTCCAAAGGAGGCAGCCAAAAATAAAAGAAGAAGACTTGAATAACTTTTTAGGGAGGGGACAAAAAGAGGTTTTGGTGGGTGGCGTGAGAGTTAGAGAGAGAGAGGAGATTTTCTTCTAGGTTTGTAACAGGAGAGGGAAGGCGAGAGATTTATTCTTCATAACATTTCTAAGAGGGATGGGAGTGTTTGTAAAGAGAGAAAGGCTTGGAGAGAACTTTTAGGGATTTGCTTAGGAATGATTGTAAGATAAGTTATATTTTTATTTCTTTTGTTTTGTCAACTTGTATTTATATATGAAATTCATGTTTTACCGTATTCTTCTAATGAATTTTGAGTAGTCTTCTTTATCCTTCTCCCTACTTTGAAGATATGTTTTTGTGAAGAATAGATTTTCTTTTATACAGTTTTAAATGATAATAATTTGTGATGATTTGAACTCTGATCTCTATTTACTTTTCAATCTAGCCAATTGAAATGTTAAAATTTGTTGAGAGACATGTTCTTAAATGAGATATGATTTCTACAATAAAGAGAGAATCACGTTTGATTTCATGGGAGAGTATGTCATTCATGGGATTGGGTGCAAATAAATAGGGAAATAGGAGATTGTTATCCCTTGGGGGAGGGAGTAGTGGGAGCTCTGGAGTGGTAGCCGATATCCTCCTAACCTAACCTCAGAATTAGGGACCAAACTCTGGATTAGTCAATGTTCTTTATATCACTCGGAAGAGGGTAAAGAATATGATTGCTCCTATTTGACACAAAACAGTTTTTATATATATTTTCAAATTATTTCAATTTCTTCACAAACCATATACTCATTGTAAAGGGGAATGATGCTTTCTTAAATTTAAACTTTCCGTCAAAATAAAAACTTTAATTAATTTTTGCAATTTTATTTCTGAAAGTTTAGTATTTAGTTTAGTTTAATTTCTATAATCTTGCATCTGCATTTTAATTAGCATTCACCTGAGTAGTTAATTTTCAAATTTCACACTTTACTTTTAGTTTTTGTTTTTATTATAAAATAATTTCTAAAATTTACTTTAGGACTTTTAAACTTCCACGTGGGATCGATATCTATGACTTTATTAAAGTCCTTTATTACTTGCATGATACATATACTTACATTGATATTTAAGAGAGATTTGGCAGTTTAAAAAAGAGTTTTAAAGGATAAATTATTTTTGTAAAAGGTATTTTGTTAGGATTATATTGCATATTTATTATAAATTTGTCTGTATCAAGTTTTTTGTGTCCTTAAGTGGTTTCCACTTCATAAATATTTGCATATACAATACTCCCATGTCAGTGCCTATTCTGGGGTCAAGAGCACTCTCAAAGGGACGTCTCCCACTTAGTTAATTACATCTTGGGAGTACCAAAGAATAATCTTGATAAAAGGAGTTTCGTTTATATTATCATGAACATGGGGCAATAAGTACTCAAACAAAGATTATTCTGTGTGCAAAAAGTTTTGATGCTTCAAAGCTCAAGCCAAGTCAACGAGCAGAGAGTGAGTCTCTCACATCCTGAATGGGTAGAGGCTCAATGGCACATGGGGCCCACAAAATAACCTAAATCATTTTGAGGGGATATCCCAATACGTCAAAGCACGTCTGGACTATAAGGGCAGAGGACAAATCATCATATACCAAACGAGTGCTAGCTCATCAGTATCGGTATCGGGTCATCAAGGTGATATCAACGAAGTCAAGGAGCAACAAAGCTCAAAGGGGCTCAGTAAAATGAAGGTAGAGGTAACTGGGTTGGACACCACAGACCTGTCATCCACAGCTATTTGGACCCTAAGTCTNTCTTTTATGTAATAAAAGTGTTACTTGAGGACAAGTAACATTTAAGTTTGGGGGATTTTGGTACACCAAAATAATATACTGTTTTAAGTACCTATTTTATGCTTATTTTTGGTGATATTGCACTTTAAAGAAGGATATTTTTGTCTTTTTATTGTAGGTATATCATTTTAGGCATTTGGAGAAAAAATGACAAAGAGGATGAAATTTGGAGCAAAAAGAGCCAGTTTTGGATGATGCGCCAAAATCCATAAAGCTGGTGCATCATGTGTCAAGGGCGACTTTTTCAAATTAAAGCAGTTCGAGAAAAATTTTTTGCTCGAATTTTCAAAGGGACACTTGTTCTACACACTCCTTGGAGTGCATCAATACATCTAGACACTTTGGAAGGTTCTTTTATGAAGTGATATGACTCTTGGATCAAATGACACATCTTTTGAATTCAAAAGAATTGACTTTTAAAGGAAATTTTGGAGGGAATTTTGAATTCTTTTCCAATGGAGGCAGCCAAAAATAAAAGAAGAAAACTTGAATAACTTCTTAGGGAGGGGACGAAAAGAGGTTTTGGTGGGTGGTGTGAGAGTTAGAGAGAGAGAGGAGAGGAGATTTTCTTCTAGGTTTGTAACAGGAGAGGGAAGGTGAGAGATTTATTCTTCATAACATTTCTAAGAGGGATGGGAGTGTTTGTAAAGAGAGAAAGGCTTGGAGAGAACTTTCGGGGATTTGCTTGGGAAGGATTGTAAGATAAGTTATATTTTTATGTCTTTTATTTTGTCAACTTGTATTTATATATGAAATTCATGTTTTACCGTATCCTTCTCATGAATTTTGAGTAGTCTTCTTTATCCTTCTCCCTACTTTGAAGATATGGTTTTGTGAAGAATAGATTTTCTTTTATACAGTTTTAAATGATAATAATTTGTGATGATTTGAACTCCGATCTCTATTTACTTTTCAATCTAGCCAATTGAAATGTTAAAACTTGTTGAGAGACGTGTTCTTAAATGAGATATGATTTCTACAATAAAGAGAGAATCACGTTTGATTTCATGGGAGAGTATGTCATTCATGGGATTGGGTGCAAATAAATAGGGAAATAGGAGATTGTTATCCCTTGGGGGAGGGAGTAGTGGGAGCTCTGGAATGATAGCCGATATCCTCCTAACCTAACCACAGAATTAGGGACCAAACTCTAGATTAGTCAATGTTCTTTATATCACTCGGAAGAGGGTAAAGAATATGATTGCTCCTATTTGACACAAAACAGTTTTTATATATATTTTCAAATTATTTCAATTTCTTCACAAACCATATACTCATTGTAAAGGGGAATGATGTTTTCTTAAATTTAAACTTTCTGTCAAAATAAAAACTTTAATTAATTTTTGCAATTTTATTTCTGAAAGTTTAGTATTTAGTTTAGTTTAATTTCTATAATCTTACATCTGCATTTTAATTAGCATTCACTTGAGTAGTTAATTTTCAAATTTCACACTTTACTTTTATTTTTTGTTTTTATTATAAAATAATTTCTAAAATTTACGATTTTTAAACTTCCACGTGGGATCGATATCTATGACTTTATTAAAGTCCTTTATTACTTGCATGATACATATACTTACATTGATATTTAAGAGAGATTTGGCAGTTTAAAAAAGAGTTTTAAAGGATAAATTATTTTTGTAAAAGGTATTTTGTTAGGATTATATTGCATATTTATTATAAATTGGTCTGCATCAAGTTTTTTGTGTCGTTAAGTGGCGTCCACTTCATAAATATTTGCATATACAATTCTCTCATGTTAGTGCCTATTCTGGGGTCAAGAGCACTCTCAAAGGGACGTCTCCCACTTAGTTAATTACATCTTGGGGGTACNTGTCTGTATCAAGTTTTTTGTGTCCTTAAGTGGTTTCCACTTCATAAATATTTGCATATACAATACTCCCATGTCAGTGCCTATTCTGGGGTCAAGAGCACTCTCAAAGGGACGTCTCCCACTTAGTTAATTACATCTTGGGAGTACCAAAGAATAATCTTGATAAAAGGAGTTTCGTTTATATTATCATGAACATGGGGCAATAAGTACTCAAACAAAGATTATTCTGTGTGCAAAAAGTTTTGATGCTTCAAAGCTCAAGCCAAGCCAACGAGCAGAGAGTGAGTCTCTCACATCCTGAATGTGTAGAGGCTCAATGGCACATGGGGCCCACAAAATAACCTAAATCATTTTGAGGGGATATCCCAATACGTCAAAGCACGTCTGGACTATAAGGGCAGAGGACAAATCATCGTATACCAAACGAGTGGTAGCTCATCAGTATCGGTATCGGGTTGTCAAGGTGATATCAACGAAGTCAAGGAGCGACAAAGCTCAAAGGGGCTCAATAAAATGAAGGTAGAGGTAACTGGGTTGGACACCACAGACCTGTCATCCACAGCTATTTGGACCCTAAGTCTTCCTAGTCATGAAGGTAGTCGACCCAACACGTTCTTAGATCCCTGGTCAACAATCTGTGAATTGTGTCATCCACGGGGGATCCCGGTAGCCCTAAGGTCAAAGGAAGGAAACTCTATCCTATGACTATAAGTTTGAGCTCCAAGAGGTGGGACTTAGACCTACCTATGGCAAGGATACCTCAGAAAAGAAGAGAAGGGGAGGTTCAGCTACAAAGCTGGAAACGCTCCAAACATAAGGACTTACACCCCATCTGGGTTAGGGAGTCTTCTAACACCCTAGGCACACTAGACAACCACTTATAAAAAAAGGTGTGTTGGGCCAGTTAGGTTAGAGAAACACGGGGACTCATCCTCGAGACATGCAAATATGAATGCAGTTATCTAGAGCAGTTC
The DNA here is from genome assembly GCA_002079205.1 of Phalaenopsis hybrid cultivar. Classification (NCBI taxonomy): domain Eukaryota; kingdom Viridiplantae; phylum Streptophyta; class Magnoliopsida; order Asparagales; family Orchidaceae; genus Phalaenopsis; species Phalaenopsis hybrid cultivar. The sequence continues at coordinate 93,869 of JXCR01143942.1, forward strand.
TTAAGTATTGTGGAGGCCCTATTAGCATATGCAAGATATAAAAGTTCAGCTTTTTATAGTTCTAAATATTTTAATCCTAAATATTAATTATCTTGAATATTTTATTAGGATTTCTATGTAGAAAAATTAGGAATTTAATTCCTAATGAGCATATGTTGCATCATGAAATCTCAAATCATTGAAAGAAACATGGAAAATATGCTGAAAATGCAGGCATGCAGGCATATGACAAAAAGTAAAACATGCCAAATAAAATAATAAAAAGGTCGGTGACATTGGGTCTGCAACATATCCTAGAAAAGAAAAAGACGGTCNATTACACCCCGTCTGGGTCAGGGAGTCTTCTAACACCCTAAGCACGCTAGACAACCACTTATAAAAAAAGGTGTGTTGGGCCAGTTAGGTTAGAGAAACACGGGAACTCATCCTCGAGACATGCAAATATGAATGCAGTTACCTAGAGCAGTTCTTAAGTATTGTGGAGGCCCTATTAGCATATGCAAGATATAAAAGTTCAGCTTTTTATGGTTATAAATATTTTAATCCTAAATATCTTGAATATTTTATTAGGATTTCTATGTAGAAAAATTAGGAATTTAAGTCCTAATGAGCATATGTTACATCATGAAATCTCAAATCATTGAAAGAGATAAGGAAAATATGTTGAAAATGCAGGCATGCAGGCATATGACAAAAAGTAAAATATGCCAAATAAAATAATAAAAAGGTCGGTGACATTGGGTCTGCAACATATCCTAGAAAAGAAAAAGACGGTCAGACTCTGCATATACATGTCCGGTCTTAATTCTATACAACAATGTAAAAAATGTAGAATTAAGATATGGCACAAGCATCTACTTCTAGTCTCCTCCAAGTGATTCTAGCACCAAACATTTGAGAACTTATTCCTATATCTTATTTTTGCTACATGACTCTCCTAAACTCTGAAAGGTACATAGGAAAAGAAAATACTAAACCCTGTATTAAAACAAGTGTTTGCGGGAAAGCTCACATGCATATAACATATAATGAACAATACCTTAAAAGTGGTGAGCAAAATAGCTCTTGCAAACAAAAGGGTTAGAAATCATCATATGCTTCCCTAGAGTGGTACCTGTGTGTGTGCATATAAATAAGCATAGCTCCCTGCAGAAAAGTTCCTTCACACTACCATACATATGAAGCATGTAGTCACACCACAAGCACAATGCAAAAGAAGGATACCAGACTAGGACAACCAATCCAGCAAAGAACATTAGTCATGCATCAAAAAGACTACGTAGCAACCTAATGTCTAGTTTAGCACACTATCTACCGAGAAAATGCATTAATGTAGTATCTGATTGCGTGGTAAGTCTGTGTATTGTATGAATTTGATAGGGACACCATGTCAGCCTTGTCCTAAAGATCTGAAGGATCTAAAAGGCGTCACGAGAGGGGTGACACAAGTTAGATTCATTGGATCCTTATCACAGTCATACTCGTAGCAATCATGATAACTTAGCTCGTATTACTCACTGAGATCAACACAAAAGCAATGCTCTTTAAGGCATTGCAACTGACACGGGTCACTCTCCTACAAGCCTGGCTCGCTGCCCAAGCAAACATGCAATTACAAGTGTAGATATTTAATGACATAAGTGACAAGTGTGTCATGAAGGTAGTGAATCGGGAAAATATAGGCATACCATGAAGTCAGCGGCTCTAACAAATGGGTGTGTCATAGCGGCAGTGATCCAGAGATGGATGTGTCATGGAGGAAGTGGCCCTAAAAAATGGGTGTGTCGTGAAAAGGTGTGTTTACAAGGCATTGCGTAAAAGAGATGGGCGTGTAATGGTGGTAGCGCCCCAAAGAGGGTGTGTTAAGGCGGCAGTGACCAAAAGGGATGGGCGTGTCATGGAGACAACTACCCGAGGAAGGTGTGTTGTGGCGGCAGTGACCCAAAAGGGTGGGCGTGCTGTAGAGGCAGAGGCCCAAAATATGGGTGTGTCGTGAAAGAAGTTACTTGGAGGCAGTGGTGATCCTCATTGGGGAGCATCACACAAGTGCAAATGTAAATGCAAACACATATGGTGCAACATGCAAGCAGGAAAACATAGACATGCACATGTAAAACATGCACCATGCAAGTGATTGGCCGACTGGATCGTGGTAAGTGGTTGAACCAAAGTGCACGGTTGACCGAGCAAGGTTGGCAAATTGAGCAAAGTGATTGGTCAATAGGGCTGGGGCAGCTGGTCGAACAAACTGATATGATCACTGGGTCAAGGTGGCCATTCAGAGCGAAGTGAGTTGCTCGCTGAGCCGAGGCTGTCGATGGAAGTGAAGTGAGGTGGTCTTCGGGCCAGAGCGGCCGATTAGAGAGAAGTAAGGCGCTTGTCGGGTCAGGGCAATCAATTGAAGCAAAGTGAAGTGCTCGTCGGGCCTTGGAGATCGGTCAAAGCGAAGTGAGGTGCTCGTTGGGTCGAGGCAGACATTTGGAGAGAAGTGAAGTGCTTGTTGGGTTAGGTGGCCGATCAGAGCAAAGTGAAGCGCTCGTATGCTCCATGTAAAATGTTGTGCAATCCAAGCAAATTTGCATATAGCTAACCAGGTTTGTGCTAGCGGCCTCACCTGGGAAACCTAAGGTTGATGCTCTTGGATTCGCGGCATCGTTGCCTTCAGCTTTGGCATGACAATGTGGAGGGCTTCTCCCTCCAATTTTTTGTAGTGGAAACTCTCCACCGTTTGTAGGGTAAACTAACTACAAACTTTTTTCCACTCTACGAACATCAACGATCTTATATGACGGACTAGCTATAAAGTTTTTCCCATCCTCTAAGATCTAACTCATCTAACCCCTCCAAGGGACATTAGGACCGCCAGAGCAGTGTGAAATTGGGAGTCCAACTGATACACCAAAACTATATGCATTTTTAGACTCATATTTTATACCTATTTTTGATGATATTGCACTTTAATGGAAGGTATTTTGATGTTTTCTTACAGGTTGTTGATTTTTAGGGCTTAAAGCAAAAAAGAAAGAAAAAAAAATGAAATTTGCAATCAACATGACATTTTTTGAAGAATTGCTCAGCGCCGGCAGCGCCGAGGGCAGTGCCGACGGCATAGAACAAATTAACACGGAGATTTTTTAGTCAGCGTCAACGACGCCAAACCAGCACCAACAGCGCGAAAGGCAGTGCAGACCCTGTTTCTAGAAGGTTCAATGTTTTTGGACAATTTTTTGAAGAGTCTTTGGTGGCACCTCTTGAAGAACCAACCTTGGGCTCTATTCGGGGCCGAATTTCATCAGAAAAAGCGCTCATCTATGTTTTTCACTCTACTTTCATTTTTTGCACCACATTATTCCATTCCACTTCCATATTAAAATCAATTAGTTATTTTGCTTTCATAGTTTAGAGTTTTTGTGGTGAGATTTAGTGTGAAACTTTCTGTAAGAGTGTTGGAAGGAGAAAGTGAGAGAATTTTTCTTTCTGCATTTCTAAGGAAAGGCTACAAAGGATTTGCTTTAAGAAAGAGTTTTCAAATAAGTATTTTTTATTTATCAGTGTTGTATGAACTTTCTTTTATATATGAAATTTGTGTTTTGCTATTTCTTTCTCATGAAGTCTAAATAGTTCCCTTTATCTTTCTCCCTACTCTAAGATATGGTGAAATGAAAAGATAATATGAATGTGTCAATATTAAAATATAAAATAAATTATGATGATTTTTCAACTGCAAACTTAATTTACTTTTCGATCTCGCCAATTGAATTGTTAAAATGTGTTGTGAAACATATGATCCGGAAAATGGAGTATGAGTTCTGCAACAAAGTAAGGATCACATTTGATTCCATGAGGGAGAACATCGTTTATGGAATTAAGTGCAAATAAATAGGGAAATATTCTTTTTTGGGTGTCGAATTGGAGAACCTTTAGGGTGACAGACTAAAATCTTTAATTCAATCTTAGTGTTTAAAAACTGAAGCGAGANCGAATTGGAGAACCTTTAGGGTGACAAACTAAAATCTTTAATTCAATCTTAGTGTTTAAAAACTGAAGCGAGAGCTAGCCTTCAGATGCAGGGAAGTGGGAGCTCTGGAGTGGAAGCCGGTATCCTCCAAGCCTAGCCACAGATTTAGGGACTAAACACTGAGATTAGCCAATGATTTTTAATGCATTGTATTAGGGTAGAATTAAAATTGCTCCTATTTGGGACATATTATGAACATTTATCTTATTTCATTTTACCATAGCCTCATTGTAGTGGGAAGGATGTTTTTTTCACATAAGTATCTCCGTTGCATAAACATAGTTATAGATTAATATTTACTATTTTAAATTTTGCATATTTGATCTGATAATAGTTTAAAATTTTAATTTTGATTCATCTCAACAATTGAAATTAGTGACAGTGATTTCAATTGACTTTCTGTGAATTTCCTAGCAAATTTGTCATTTCCAATTTAAACCTTCCCCGTGGGATCCATATTTGGGGCTTAAATAGAAAGTCCATTATTACTTGATAACCATACGTATACTTGCATAGAATTAAAATATTAATTGATTATATTTAATTAAATTTTACACAATTTATCACAACAAAAAAAGTCGGATCACCAACCCACGGGGATCAAGCCCTAAGGCTCACAAAATGGGGGAAATGCATGGCTTCGATTAGGAGTGGCTAACACATGTGATTCCTACCCTACGACTCCCTCTAAAAAATCAATGATCCATCACATAGGCATGTTGTCGTGTCAGCGTCACACCGGCACACGCACCTCGTGTGGGTGATTGAAAAACATGCCTATATACCACTAATCCTAAGGCTGGTTAGGAGTTTCATAGAAATCTCACCACTGTGATGGTTGTGGACAAGTTCTCTTTGCTTGCTACAAGCTACCGATGTTAAATCCATACACCGACATACCTTATAATGAAATACATAAAAGAGCAGGAGCTATTGAGATATGTTAAATACCCAAAATAAATAATTAAACATGTAAAAATATGAAATCAAAATGTTCCTTCAATAAGGGGTAACTCAATGATGGTGGAAGAGGGGAACCCACGAGGATGCCGGTGGGAAGAAGCATCGGTGGAGAATTTTTCCTCGATGTAGAAGCAGCGGTACTGTCACTGCCTGTAGGTGGTAAATCACTCTGATGAGACATTCAAACCACTGGGGAGTGAGGGACGATGAGGTGGAGTAGCTCATCGGTGGCATGCAAGAAAAATTGCAAGGTGAGAGGTTTAAACTCCACCTTAATTTTTGTATGTGAAGTGAAAGCCGGCTATAGGATGCTAGTGGGAGGTCTGCACATTGGAGAATACTTCGCCAGTGGGAGGTTTGCATGTTGGAGAAGACTTCACTAGTGGGAGGAGAAGCTGAGGAGAGATTCCAGCCAAGGAAGAAGGAGAAGAGCCAGTAGTTCTGTCAGGCGCCTGGAAGAGGGAGTCGACGAACTCAAACAGAGGTTGGAGGAGGTCTGCATGGCTCATCGGCGGCTTCATCTGCTGAGAAGGAGGCGGCTTAATATGCTAAGAGGGAGGCGGCGCAAGCATCAGTTGAAGGAAAGAAGTGGTTGTCGCGGGTTTTGCTGGTGCAACCGGCTGGAGGGTCGGATAGCTGGTTGCTCATTCTGCCGGCAAGGAGGAGGGCTCTGACGAAGGTGTCAGCGAAAAGAGGAAGGATCTCGAGCCACCTCGTGCTTCTTCTCCCAAAAACTAGGAGGGGGCTCGAGGGAAGCAACTACAGAAGATAAGGAAAATGGAGAGAGAGAGGCAGTTGCGTGAGATAGGATAGAAAATATGATAACCTTTTTTTTATTTTATATCTTATTATTATAATAATAATAATATTATTATTATTATTATTATCCTTCACGTATTTTTTGCCCATAAACATCTTCACAGTGAAGTGAACATCCCCTCTAAGTATAATCGATATTTCAGGCGCACTCATGAGGTCCGTTTTGTCATCAGGGATCGTTCATACCACTTTTTTTATGATCATGCAAAAAATGATAATTCATGCATTTTTAGCTCGCTCGCAAAGCTGTAACAAAACGAGCATTCTCCCTAAGGGAAATTGATGTTTCAGTTGCACTCACGTTGTCTGTTTTGTCATCCAGGGTCATATGGACAACTTCACTGACGTTCGAGCCAATTCAAGCTAGTTTCACATGCAATGTGATGAATAATATTTGTTGGCCCGATCGGAGTCATCTGACATGCAAAATGTTGATCGGTCTTCACCTAAGCAAAACCGAAAGCCTAGCAACATGACCTAGGCTACGTGACCCTTAACACATGCTGAAAGGTCTCGGGTGGGTGTCTGAACTACCATATGTTATAGATGGATCGTAGACTATCCCAAGTCATGCAGGTGGACACCCTACACTCGTGACACCAAAAATTGATACCAACATTTTTTTCATAAAAACTTTTATTCCCTTCTCAATTAGGTCACATAAAATGAACATCATACACCGTCGAAACATAGTATGTGCATTGCATAACCCTAAGGGTGTTCTTTAAAAAGTAAAAGTCTCATAAGGACTTGTGAACGTTGTCTTTTCTTGATCCTCAAAAGTAATAGATATCTAATGATACCCAGAATATCCATCTGAAAATTAAAAATATGGATAGTCAGCTAGCCTATCTAACATCCGATCCAGAAAAGGTAAAGGAAAGTGATATTTCCTAGTGTCAAAATTTAATTTCCTATAATATATACGTATAAGCCACCTAGTGATAATTTTAGTGGGAATTAATTCATTTTGTTCATTTACAGACACTGTCACTCCTCCTTTATTAGGAACACAGTGAATAAGGCTAACCCATGCACAATCTAATATAGGATAGATAATAACTACATCAAGCCATTTCAATATTTCCTTTTAACTACTTCTTTCATAATTGAGTTTAATTCCCTTTGAGGATCTGCCCATGGTTTATGATTATCTTCCATCATAATCTGATGCATACATATAGAAAAACTATTCCCTTATATATTTGATAAGGTCAATCTAAAAACTTTTATATAATTTCTAAGAATATCCTTTAATTTCTTCTCTTGCAAATGATACGAATCTGAAGATATGATAACTGGCAACATGAGTGTCTTCCCCAAGTAAGCATATTTTAGGTAATTGAGAAGTACCTTCATCTCAAGTTCAGGGGGTTCCTGAAAAAAAGGTAAAAGAGATTTACTATTTTCTATTAAATCTAGAATTTTAAACCTCTCCCAAATAATTTATGAAATCTCGTATATCAGTAGAGCAAATTCATCTACAAACTCTATTTTTTTTTCCTCATTTAATTCCGACTTTAGTATTTTGACTTCACAATTCTCTCAAAAATGTCTACTTTAAAAATAATCAATTAAATGCATCTTAAAACATGTACACTAGCTGGATTAATTCCAAATTGGTCCAGCTTCCTGGATATGACTGCTTCCTGANTCATGCATCAAAAAGACTACGTAGCAACCTAATGTCTAGTTTAGCACACTATCTACCAAGAAAATGCATTAATCTAGTATCTAATTGCGTGGTAAGTTTGTGTATTGTATGACTTTGACAGGGACACCATGTCAGCCTCGTCCTAAAGATCTGAAGGATCTAAAAGGCGTCACGAGAGGGGTGAAACAAGTTAGATTCATTGGATCCTTAGCACAGTCATACTCGTAGCAATCATGATATCTTAGCTCGTATTGCTCACCGAGATCAACACAGAAGCAATGCTCTTTAAGGCATTGCAACTGACATGGGTCACTCTCCTACAAGCCTAGCTCGCTGCCCAAGCAAACATGCAATTACAAGTGTAGATATTTAATGACAGAAGTGACAAGTGTGTCATAACAAGTGTGTCATGAAGGTAGTGAATCGGGAAAAGATGGGCATACCATGGAGTCAACGGCTCTAACAAATGGGTGTGTCATAGCGGCAGTGATCCAGAGATGGATGTGTCATGGAGGAAGTGGCCCAAACAAATGGGTGTGTCGTGAAAAGGTGTGTCGACAAGGCATTGAGTAAAAGAGATGGGCGTGTAATGGTGGTAGCGCCCCAAAGAGGGTGTGTTAAGGCGGCAGTGACCAAAATGGATGGGCGTGTCATGGAGATAACTACCCGAGGAAGGTGTGTTGTGGAGGCAGTGACCCGAAAGGGTGGGCGTGCTGTAGAGGCAGAGGCCCGAAATATGGGTGTGTCGTGAAAGAAGTTACTTGGAGACAGTGGTGATCCTCATTGGGGAGCATCATACAAGTGCAAATGCAAATGCAAACACATATGGTGCAACATGCAAGCAGGAAAACATAAACATGCACATGCAAAACATGCACCATGCAAGTGATTGGCCGACTGGATCGTGGTTGCCGGTTGAACCAAAGTGCACGGTTGACCGAGCAAGGTTGGAAAATTGAAGCAAAGTGATTGGTCAATAGAGCTGGGGCAGCTGGTCGAACAAACTTATATGATCGCTAGGTCGAGGTGGCCATTCAGAGCAAAGTGAGTTGCTCGCTGAGCCAAGGCTGTCCATGGAAGTGAAGTGAGTTGGTCTTCGGGCCAGAGCGGCCGATTAGAGAGAAGTAAGGTGCTTGTCGGGTCAGGGCGGTCAATTGAAGCAAAGTGAAGTGCTCATCGGGCCTGGGCGGTCGGTCAAAGCGAAGTGAGGTGCTCGTTGAGCCGAGGCAGCCAGTTGGAGAGAAGTGAAGTGCTTGTTGAGTTGGGTGGCCGATCAGAGCAAAGTGAAGCGCTCGTATGCTCCATGTAAAATGTTGTGCAATCCAAGCAAATCTGCAGATAGCTAATCAGGTTTGTGCTAGCGGCCTCACCTGGGAAACCTAAGGTTGATGCTCTTGGATTCGCGACATCGCTGCCTTCAGCTTTGGCATGGCAATGTGGAGGGCTTCTCCCTCCAATTTTTTGTAGTGGAAACTCTCCACCGTTTGTAGGGTAAACTAACTACAAAGCTTTTTCCGCTCTACGAACATCAACGATCTTATATGACGAACTAGCTATAAAGTTTTTCCCATCCTCTAAGATCTAACTCATCTAACCCCTCCAAGGGAGATTATGACCGCCAAAGCAGTGTGAAATTGGGAGTCCAACTGATACACCAAAAATATATGCATTTTTAGACTCATATTTTATACCTATTTTTGATGATATTGCACTTTAATGGAAGGTATTTTGATGTTTTCTTACAAGTTGTTGATTTTTAGGGCTTAAAGCAAAAAGGATGAAATTTACAGTCAACATGACATTTTTTGAAGAATTGCTCAGCGCCGGCAGCGCCGAGGGCAGTGTCGACGGCATAGAACAAATTAACATGGAGATTTTTTACTCAGTGTCGACGATGCCAGACCAGCACCGACGGCGCCAAAGGCGGTGCAGACCCCGTTTCTAGAAGGTTCAATGTCTTTGGACGATTTTTTGAAGAGTTTTTGGTGGCACGTCTTGGAGAACCGACCTTGGGCTCTATTCGTGGTCGAATTTCATCAGAAAAAGCGCTCATCTATGTTTTTCACTCCTCTACTTTCATTTTTTGCACCACATCATTCCATTCCACTTCCATATTGGAGTCAATTAGTGATTTTGCTTTCATAGTTTAGAGTTTTTATGGTGAGATTT
>JXCR01143942.1:105781-121737 GCA_002079205.1 Phalaenopsis hybrid cultivar
TTCTGCCGGCAAGGAGGAGGACTCTGACGAAGGTGTCAGCGAAAAGAGGAAGGATCTCGAGCCACCTCGTGCTTCTTCTCCCCAAAACTAGGAGGGGGGCTCGAGGGAAGCAACTACAGAAGATAAGGAAAATGGAGAGAGAGAGGCACTTGCGTGAGATAGGATATAAAATATGATAACCTTTTTTTTATTTTATATCTTATTATTATAATAATAATAATAATAATATTATTATTATTATTATTATTATTATTATTATTATTATTATTATTATTATTATTATCCTTCACGTATTTTTTGCCCATAAACATCTTCGCAGTGAAGTGAACATCCCCTCTAAGTATAATCGATCTTTCAGACGCACTCATGCGGTCCGTTTTGTCATCAGGGGTCGTTCATACCACTTTTTTTTATGATCAGGCAAAAAATGATAATTCATGCATTTTTAGCTCGCTCGCAAAGCTATAACAAAACGGGCATTCTCCCTAAGGGAAATTGATGTTCCAGATGCACTCACGTTGTCTGTTTTTCATCCAGGGTCATATGGACAACTTCACTGACGTTCGAGCCAATTCGAGCTAATTTCACATGCAATACGATGAATAATATTTGTTGGCCCAATCGGAGTCATCTGACATGCAAAATGTTGATTGATCTTCGCCTAAGCAAAACCAAAAGCCTAGCAACATGATCTAGGCTACGTGACCCTTAACACATGCTGAAAGATCTCGGGTGGGTGTCTGAACTACCATATGTTATAGATTGATCGTAGACTATCCCAAGTCATGCAGGTGGATACCCTACACTCGTGACACCAAAAATTGATGCCAACATTTTTTTCATAAAAACTTTTATTCCCTTCTCAAGTAGGTCACATAAAATGAACATCATACACCGTCGAAACATAGTATGTGCATTGCATAACCCAAAGGGCGTTCTTTAAAAATTAAAAGTCTCATAAGGACTTGTGAACGTTGTCTTTTCTTGATCCTCAAAAGTAATAGATATCTAATGATACCCAGAATATCCATCTGAAAATTAAAAATATGGATAGTCAGCTAGCCTATCTAACATCTGATCCAGAAAAGGTACAGGAAAGTGATATTTCCTAGTGGCAAAATTTAATTTCCTATAATATATACGTATAAGCCTCCTAGTGACAATTTTAGTGGGAATTAATTCATTTTGTTCATTTATAGACACTGTCACTCCTCCTTTCTTAGGAACACGGTGAATAAGGCTAACCCATGCACAATCTAATGTAGGATAGATAATAACTACATCAAGCCATTTCAATATTTCCTTTTAACTACTTCTTTCATAATTGGGTTTAATTCCCTTTGAGGATCTGCCCATGGTTTATGATTATCTTCCATCATAATTTGATGCATACATATAGAAAAACTATTTCCTTATATATTTGATAAGGTCAATCTAAAAACTTTTTTATAATTTCTAAGAATATCCTTTAATTTCTTCTCTTGCAAATGAGACGAATCTAAAGATATGATAACTGGCAACATAAGTGTCTTCCCCAAGTAAGCATATTTTAGGTAATTGATAAGCACCTTCATCTCAAGTTCAGGGGGTTCCTGAAAAAAAGGTAAAAGAGATTTACTATTTTCTATTAAATCTAGAATTTTAAACCTCTCCCAAATAATTTATGAAATCTCGTATATCAGTAGAGCAAATTCATCTATAGACTCTACTGTTTTTTCCTCATTTAATTCTGACTTTAGTATTTTGACTTCACAATTCTCTCAAAAATGTCTACTTAAAAAATAATCAATTAAATCCATCTTAAAACATGTACACTAGCTGGATTAATTCCAAATTGGTCCAGCTTCCTGGATATGACTGCTTCCTGAGAAGTTAGAATTGAAAGTACATCTGTGCATGTACGCTAGCTGCCTTCTTAAATTTTACTCTCTCAAAAGACCATTAGAAATTGTTAGTGTTCATCTCCTCAATCAGAGAATAAAGCTTTTCAAATGGTTTTAACATGAGCGAGCACCTACAACAGCATCAATAATTGATCTAAACTAAATCATTATAAAAAGTCTGAATAATCGACCAATCAGACAGTGCATAATGTGGGCACTTCCTAAGAATTTCTTCATATATTGACTCACCTTCGTGTTAAAAATGAAGTAATATCATTCTACAGTTTAGTTGTTTTTTAAGGTGAAAAATAGTTGGTAATGAATTCTTAGGCTAAGTCACCCCATGTCCTGATTGATCCAGGTGCTAATGAGCTCAATCTCATTTTCTCTTTATCCATCAAGAAAAAAGAAAAATCCTTAGCCTCACAACATCATTGGACATGTCATTATAGCAAAATGTAGCGCAAATTTATAAAAAACTTGTTAAATATAAATTTGGATCCTCAGACGGGGTTCCCCCAAATTAATTATTCTACTCAATTTGGTTGATAAAAGGTTTAAGTTCAAATGCGTTAGCTTCTATAGTAGGGGTTTGAATACATAAGTGAATTTCATCTACCGTAGCATTAGCGTAATTCCTAAAAGATCTACGCATGTTATGACGATCATAATTGATTCCTAGATATCTAAATTGATTTGTTGATTATTTTTCATTTCTTCTATAGTTAGTCTTTTATTTTTTCTAATTATCCTAATAGTTCTCTCTAGTTCTGAATTTTAGGGTTCAAGTTATGTAGATCCTGAACTACGTATTTAGTGACTAAAGATTGAACTAGTAGGTTTCACACAAACACACTAAACAAACATACAAAAATATTTTTAAAATTCTTCTATTTCAAACAAACAACCAATCACACACAAAGACTAATAATATAGATTTTCAAGTCTAGACCTAAAAGATTCAACTAAAATTCTTCTAAGTTGACTACACCATCGCTCCCCTTCAACCATGCCAAAAAATTGTAACCCAACCCTAATTCCTAGTGCAGAGGCCCCAAGCAAGTGTACATGTTATATTAGCAATATCAAATTTTTTATTCTATAATATCAATCCTACAGGGAGTGAGGGAATCAAACTTAAAAAAAGTTCTAGCCTAAAATATTTATATCTTAGCCTGGAATTGAAATTAAGTAAAGGTTCTACAAACTACTCCTGCTGANTCTGATGTAAAGCCTAAGTATGAATTCGACCACAGCCCATTTCAGGTGTTGGTTGAGGGCTANTCGACCAATCGGACAGTGCATAATGTGGGCACTTCCTAAGAATTTCTTCATATATTGACTCGCCTTCGTGTTAAAAATGAAGTAATATCATTCTACAGTTTAGTTGTTTTTTAAGGTGAAAAATAGTTGGTAATGAATTCTTAGGCTAAGTCACCCCATGTCCTGATTGATCCAGGTGCATAAAGCTCAACCTCATTTTCTCTTTATCCATCAAGAAAAAAGAAAAAATCCTTAGCCTCACAACATCAATTGACATGTCATTATAGCAAAATGTAGCGCAAATTTATAAAAAAACTTGTTAAATATAAATTTGGATCCTCGGACGGGGTTCCCCAAAATTAATTATTCTACTCAATTTGGTTGATAAAAGGTTTAAGTTCAAATGTGTTAGCTTCTATAGTAGGAGTTTGAATATATAAGTGAATTTCATCTACCGTAGGATTAGCATAATTCCTAAAAGATCTACGCATGTTATGACGATCATAATTGATTCCTAGATATCTAAATTGATTTGTTGATTATTTTTCATTTCTTCTATAGTTTCATGAAGTCTTTTATTTTTTCTAATTATCCTAATAGTTCTCTCTAGTTCTAAATTTTAGGGTTCAAGTTATGTAGATCCTGAACTACGTATTCAGTGACTAAAGATTGAACTAGTAGGTTTCACACAAACACACTAAAAAAACTTACAAAAATATTTTTAAAATTCTTCTTTTTCAAACAAAAAACCAATCACACACAAAGACTAATAAAATAGATTTTCAAGTCTAGACCTAAAAGATTCAACTAAAATTCTCCTAAGTTGACTACACCATCGCTCCCCTTCAACCATGCCAAAAATTTGTAACCCAACCCTAATTCCTAGTGCAAAGGTCCCAAGCAAGTGTACATGTTATATTAGCAATATCAGATTTTTATTCTGTAATATCAATCCTTTAGGGAGTGAGGGAATCGGGCTTAAGAAAAGGTCTAGCCTAAAATATTTATATCTTAGCCTGGAATTGAAATTAAGTAAAGGTTCTACAAACTACTCCTACTGANAAGTTATTATGGAACCGAACACATTTTGACTAATCACTTGACAAAAGTGAAAACTAAATGAAATTTAGAAGGTTATCCATCACATTCAAGATTAGAAAATAATCTTTGAAAAACTTTGAGCTCCTACACAACCTACTCAACCATTAAAAGGAAAAATAAAAAAAAAATGGATCTACATAGAAAAAATGAAGCACGTCATAAAGCATCATTTAAAACAAGAAAATCCACTAGTGCTTGTGTTTACAGAAATATAATAATAAAAATTACACAATAAACAATTTTGTATCTCCTCACAAAGCTTTGAGAATGTTCCTCCAAGGAGCTCCTGCTCCCTTGATGCTATTCTGAACACTCTTCTTACAATTCAACTCAAATTCCTCAAATAATGCTCAAGAAAACCTATCTTATTCCTCCTACTGCGAACCTTACCTTCTTCATCACCAAAAGACTCCTTCCCTAAAAAATTTTTTTATCAAATTGAATAATTGCCTACATTGTGTAGAAGAACCACTGAAAACTACTCAGGCAGTTTCTGGAGCCTAAGCGTCATTCTCTATGATTGTGTGTTTTGGTATGAGAGCCTAGGTGCCCAATAAATACAGTGCCATAGCACTAGTGAACTGGCACCTAGACACACACTGAGCACCAGCCTCTCGGGTTCAAAGGTTTAGAACTGGTGCCTAGGCGCCCAAGAAATCTGGTATCAAGACGTCGATCACTTGTGTCCTCCTTAGCTCTAAGTTAACTCCAACTTGTTTCATTTCTTCTCCACTTTGCTCTACTTCTATGACATGTTGTACTTATAAGAAAAATATAAAAAAACATTTTTTTAAAATGCAATTTCATCCATAAAAATGTGCAAAATAGAAAGGGATTCAAGCATTTTTTTTCTACGCATCACTACACCAACTATTTCACAAGTATATTTTTTTCACTTTTCCTCTACAAATGTAAAGTCAATGATCCACTGAAGTGTTCTCATCTCAACAATGTCTCTTGCTAGAATGCTTTCACACCTCTAAACAAATTTTGAGAAGGAAATGTTTCATATGATGTAAGAGAATTCAAATTTTCATTGTCAAAATTGAAATTAGATATCTCATTGGAGGAATAAATAAAAACTCTTATATCATATGAAAAATAGTTCATTCTCAGAATCTGTTTAAAGGTATGTAATTATTCTAGTTAAAAATTGAGGGTGTGAGGATTCTTAAGTTTATGATTATTTTGGAGACAAAATATAAAACAAATTTATTTGTGAGAGGGTGGTATAGTTATAGTAGCATACACTATGAGAGGGAGACGTTTTAATCAATTACAAGTCAAAATTCAACCATGTAAGGATCTTCAACATAACTAGCATTACTAAGATGTTAAACAATCCGACTTTGTGCTGAGATGATATAAATTTCAAATAAATTTGATCCAAAATTTTTGCTCGTACCTCAACGTGTTTATTTTAATTCGAGTTTTATGTGCAAGTCAAATATAGAATAATTTTCTGAGTGATTATCATTTTTCAAACTAAATCATATTTTGGATTTGGCTCGCACCTCAGATTTGATAATTCTGGATTTGCGGGATTTATTAAAACACATTCAAATTAAACCATGCTTTCAACTGAATAGCCCCTTTATTCTAAAGCCCAACATTCTACGCCTAGAACATTACAGGTCTCACGTAATATTTTCTGTCACACAATATGCTGGATGCATTCCTCCACTTCAACCAACCAACTTGAAATCTGCTAATCAAATCACCATCTATATCACTTAAAAATTGAATGAGAGGCATGAGATATCTAAAACGTTCACACCTTTTAATGATTTGATCACCCATAGTTACAACTTCGTCCCTAGAGCTACTATTACTAAATTAAATATCACATATTTAGTTCTAAATATACTCAAGTGAAGAATCTAGACTCCAATGAAGACCCCATAATTTAAATTTTGGGGTGATTACAAACAGGATACCCAAAACATTTCTATTTACAAATCAAGCACCCTCTTTTATCTATTTTTCAAATTCTTACTCAAATATAAAAAGTCATGATAAAACCCAACCCATATTTTTAATTTTTATGAAATTCACAATGGTTTGATCATGGCACGCTTAAATGCTTTACTTTTCCTAAACTTTTTTTCCCTAGTCTTATCCACAGGAAGGATATCACAAGTGAAAATCATACATTAAAGTAAAGCTCTTGTAAATGTCTAGTAAGAGCATCCATAACTAAAGCAAAAATGTGTGGGCATATATCCAATTACTGATGTAATCCAACAAAAATAGAAAAATATTTGGTTCTGATTGCTAAACCGTTAACCTTAAACACATTTTTCAAAAATATTTGAAAATAAAAAAGTAAATGAAAATGAGTTATTTTCCTCGATATTTTCGGGTAGAAGAGGGGAAGGAGGAGAAAAATGGGAGTATTCAGTCACTCTAAATTGTGTTCATGTCGTTGTGTTCTCAACTAGCTTCTAACGATTGTATCACGAGGGTTCGATGACGAAGGTGTTGGTTTGGACGAAACAGAGAGGGGGTGGAGGGACATGTGAGGGTTTTAGGGGGAGAAGAGGGTTTCGGGTAGAGAGGAGAGAGGAAGGAGGGGATTAAGGCCGGAGGGGGGGCGGGGGGGTGGCATATTTTGGCAGTATAATGGATTATTTTTTATGGCATATACACGACTCAAAATCTGTCGGTTCTTGATACTATTATTGAAGATAATTTTCTTCGCTTATTACAAAAATGCATCGGTTAATACCTGACAAATGGTGGTTCAAAGATAATTGACAACAAATGTTAGTCTGTTAGTATACGTTTCTAACTGACGAATTATTGCGTCGGTAATAATAAAAACCGCAAGCAAAAATATTATTATTTATAAGTGACAGAAATTATGTAGTTATATCATCACAAATAACCCAAACATAAATCGTTACTAGACTGTCGGTAATTTACATTATTACCTATGGAGAAAAACGAGACATATTAAAAAAAGTGCATCAGTTACCACCTTGCTTAGTGGCGGGATCATGGATAACAGACACGATAGGGTCATTGGTTAACAATTTCTTTTAACCGATAACATAAGGCGTAGTAATGTTAACACAATAAAAACAAATTTTACTGTTTTTAAGCGACAACATACCCTATTGTTAAGTCGTCGCAAGCATCCCAGATCAAAAACTTTCGCTGCACCGTTGGAAAATGAAACTTTTTTTTGCAATGCAAGCATAGGTCATTGGTTTTGTCATCGGTTTTAGAGTTTTTTCCTGTACCGGTAGTAGTGATGAAGGGGAAGATGATTTTGTAGGTTTGAAAAGAGAAAACGGACGGGAAAATAACGGATCAATCAAATTCAGCTGGCAAAATACCAGAAGGTACTCTTGTAGCGATACTTCAAAAAAAAAATTTTATACCGTTAATTTTTTACAATGTTAAATGATAAATAATGAAATATATAATTCAAATTTATGATTCTAAAAAACTTAACATTTCAATCATGGGTCCNATAACATATTAAAAAAAGTGCATCAGTTACCACCCTGCTTAGTGGCGGGATCATAAATAACAGACACAATAGGGTCATTGGTTAACAATTTCTTTTAACCGATAACATAAGGCGTAGTAATGATTAACACCATAAAAACAAATTTTACTGTTTTTAAGCGACAACATACCCTATTGTTTAGCCATCGCGAGCATCCCAGATCAAAAACTTTCGCTGCACCATTGGAAAATGAAACTTTTTTTCGCAATGCAAGCATTGGTCATTGGTTTTGTCATCGGTTTTAGAGTTTTTTTCCTGTACCAGTAGTAGTGATGAAGGGGAAGATGATTTTGTAGGTTTGAAAAGAGAAAACGGACGGGAAAATAACGGATCAATCAAATTCAGCTGGCAAAATACCAGAAGGTATTCTTGTAGCGATACTTCAAAAAAAAAAATTTTATACCGTTAATTTTTTACAATGATAAATGATAAATAATGAAATATATAATTCAAATTTATGATTCTAAAAAACTTAACATTTCAATCATGGTTCCTCAAAAAATTTAAACGCAGTCATGCAAAAATTCTTACAAAGGACATTATATCTATTTGGATAATGAGACGATTAAGGGAGGGAGAGTCGCGCCAACGAAGTAGGCGCGACCAATGGCTGCCTTGCTACTCGTGGCTCTCCATGTGGNTGATGTTTTTTCACATAAGTATCTCGGTTGCATAAACATAGTTAATAGATTAGTATTTACTATTTTAAATTTTGCATATTTGATCTGATAATAGTTTAAAATTTTAATTTTGATTACATCTCAACAATTCAAATTAGTGACAGTGATTTCAATTGACTTTCTGTAAATTTTGATTACATCTCAACAATTGAAATTAGTGACAGTGATTTCAATTGACTTTTTGTGAATTTCCTAGCAAATTTGTCATTTCCAATTTAAACCTTCCCTATGGGATCCATATTTGGGGCTTAAATAGAAAGTCCATTATTACTTGATAACGATACATATACTTGCATAGAATCCCATTAATAATTGCCTATACTTATATATATTTTACACAACTTACTTTTAGTACACGGATCAAGTTTTTGGCGCCGTTGAATATTAATTGATTATATTTAATTAAATTTTGCACAATCTATCACAACAAAAAAAGTCGGATCACCAACCCACGGGGATCAAGCCCTAAGGCTCACAAAACGGGGGAAATGCTTTGCTTCGATTAGGAGTGGCCAACACATGCGATTCCTACCCTACGACTCCCTTTAAAAAATCAATGATCTATCACATAGGCATGTTGTCGTGTTAGCGTCACACCGGCACACGCACCTCGTGTGGGTGATTGAAAAACATGCCTAGACACCACTAATCCTAAGGCTGGTTAGGAGTTTCATAGAAATCTCACCACTGTGATGGTTGTGGACAAGTTCTCTTTGCTTGCTACAAGCTACCGATGTTAAATCCATACACCAACATACCTTATAATGAAATACATAAAAGAGCAGGAGCTATTGGGATATGTTAAGTACCCAAAATAAATAATTTAACATGTAAAAATATGAAATCAAAATGTTCCTTCAAGAAGGGGTAACTCGATGATGGTGGAAGAGGGGAACCCACGAGGATGCCGGTGGGAAGAAGCGTCGGTGGAGACTTTTTCCTCGATGTAGAAGCAGCGGTACTGTCACTGCCCGTAGGCGGTAAATCACTCTGATGAGACATTCAAACCACTGGGGAGTGAGGGACGATGAGGTGGAGTAGCTCATCGGTGGCATGCAAGAAAAAATGCAAGGTGAGAGGTTTAAGCTCCACCTTAATTTTCACATGTGAAGTGAAAGTCGGCTATAGGACGCTAGTGGGAGGTCTGCACGTCGGAGAATACTTCGCCAGTGGGAGGTTTGCATGTTGGAGAAGACTTCACTAGTGGGAGGAGAAGTTGAGGAGAGATTCCAGCCAAGGAAGAAGGAGAAGAGCCAGCAGTTCTGTCAGGCGCTTAGAAGAGGGAGTCGACGAACTCAAACGAAGGTTGGAGGAGGTCTGCAAGGCTCATCGGCAACTTCATCTGCTGAGAGGGAGGCGGCTTCATCTGCTAAGAGGGAGGCGGCGCAAGGTTCAGTTGAAAGAAAGAAGTGGTTGTCGCGGGTTTCGCTGGTGCAACCGGCTGGAGGGTCGGACAGCTGGTTGCTCGTTCTGCCGGCAAGGAGGAGGACTCTGACGAAGGTGTCAGCGAAAAGAGGAAGGATCTCGAGCCACCTCGTGCTTCTTCTCCCCAAAACTAGGAGGGGGGCTCGAGGGAAGCAACTACAGAAGATAAGGAAAATGGAGAGAGAGAGGCACTTGCGTGAGATAGGATATAAAATATGATAACCTTTTTTTTATTTTATATCTTATTATTATAATAATAATAATAATAATATTATTATTATTATTATTATTATTATTATTATTATTATTATTATTATTATTATTATCCTTCACGTATTTTTTGCCCATAAACATCTTCGCAGTGAAGTGAACATCCCCTCTAAGTATAATCGATCTTTCAGACGCACTCATGCGGTCCGTTTTGTCATCAGGGGTCGTTCATACCACTTTTTTTTATGATCAGGCAAAAAATGATAATTCATGCATTTTTAGCTCGCTCGCAAAGCTATAACAAAACGGGCATTCTCCCTAAGGGAAATTGATGTTCCAGATGCACTCACGTTGTCTGTTTTTCATCCAGGGTCATATGGACAACTTCACTGACGTTCGAGCCAATTCGAGCTAATTTCACATGCAATACGATGAATAATATTTGTTGGCCCAATCGGAGTCATCTGACATGCAAAATGTTGATTGATCTTCGCCTAAGCAAAACCAAAAGCCTAGCAACATGATCTAGGCTACGTGACCCTTAACACATGCTGAAAGATCTCGGGTGGGTGTCTGAACTACCATATGTTATAGATTGATCGTAGACTATCCCAAGTCATGCAGGTGGATACCCTACACTCGTGACACCAAAAATTGATGCCAACATTTTTTTCATAAAAACTTTTATTCCCTTCTCAAGTAGGTCACATAAAATGAACATCATACACCGTCGAAACATAGTATGTGCATTGCATAACCCAAAGGGCGTTCTTTAAAAATTAAAAGTCTCATAAGGACTTGTGAACGTTGTCTTTTCTTGATCCTCAAAAGTAATAGATATCTAATGATACCCAGAATATCCATCTGAAAATTAAAAATATGGATAGTCAGCTAGCCTATCTAACATCTGATCCAGAAAAGGTACAGGAAAGTGATATTTCCTAGTGGCAAAATTTAATTTCCTATAATATATACGTATAAGCCTCCTAGTGACAATTTTAGTGGGAATTAATTCATTTTGTTCATTTATAGACACTGTCACTCCTCCTTTCTTAGGAACACGGTGAATAAGGCTAACCCATGCACAATCTAATGTAGGATAGATAATAACTACATCAAGCCATTTCAATATTTCCTTTTAACTACTTCTTTCATAATTGGGTTTAATTCCCTTTGAGGATCTGCCCATGGTTTATGATTATCTTCCATCATAATTTGATGCATACATATAGAAAAACTATTTCCTTATATATTTGATAAGGTCAATCTAAAAACTTTTTTATAATTTCTAAGAATATCCTTTAATTTCTTCTCTTGCAAATGAGACGAATCTAAAGATATGATAACTGGCAACATAAGTGTCTTCCCCAAGTAAGCATATTTTAGGTAATTGATAAGCACCTTCATCTCAAGTTCAGGGGGTTCCTGAAAAAAAGGTAAAAGAGATTTACTATTTTCTATTAAATCTAGAATTTTAAACCTCTCCCAAATAATTTATGAAATCTCGTATATCAGTAGAGCAAATTCATCTATAGACTCTACTGTTTTTTCCTCATTTAATTCTGACTTTAGTATTTTGACTTCACAATTCTCTCAAAAATGTCTACTTAAAAAATAATCAATTAAATCCATCTTAAAACATGTACACTAGCTGGATTAATTCCAAATTGGTCCAGCTTCCTGGATATGACTGCTTCCTGAGAAGTTAGAATTGAAAGTACATCTGTGCATGTACGCTAGCTGCCTTCTTAAATTTTACTCTCTCAAAAGACCATTAGAAATTGTTTGTGTTCATCTCCTCAATCAGAGAATAAAGCTTTTTAAATGGTTTTAACATGAGCGAGCACCTACAACAGCATCAATAATTGATCTAAACTAAATCATTATAAAAAGTCTGAATAATCGACCAATCAGACAGTGCATAATGTGGGCACTTCCTAAGAATTTCTTCATATATTGACTCACCTTCGTGTTAAAAATGAAGTAATATCATTCTACAGTTTAGTTGTTTTTTAAGGTGAAAAATAGTTGGTAATGAATTCTTAGGCTAAGTCACCCCATGTCCTGATTGATCCAGGTGCTAATGAGCTCAATCTCATTTTCTCTTTATCCATCAAGAAAAAAGAAAAATCCTTAGCCTCACAACATCATTGGACATGTCATTATAGCAAAATGTAGCGCAAATTTATAAAAAACTTGTTAAATATAAATTTGGATCCTCAGACGGGGTTCCCCCAAATTAATTATTCTACTCAATTTGGTTGATAAAAGGTTTAAGTTCAAATGCGTTAGCTTCTATAGTAGGGGTTTGAATACATAAGTGAATTTCATCTACCGTAGCATTAGCGTAATTCCTAAAAGATCTACGCATGTTATGACGATCATAATTGATTCCTAGATATCTAAATTGATTTGTTGATTATTTTTCATTTCTTCTATAGTTAGTCTTTTATTTTTTCTAATTATCCTAATAGTTCTCTCTAGTTCTGAATTTTAGGGTTCAAGTTATGTAGATCCTGAACTACGTATTTAGTGACTAAAGATTGAACTAGTAGGTTTCACACAAACACACTAAACAAACATACAAAAATATTTTTAAAATTCTTCTATTTCAAACAAACAACCAATCACACACAAAGACTAATAATATAGATTTTCAAGTCTAGACCTAAAAGATTCAACTAAAATTCTTCTAAGTTGACTACACCATCGCTCCCCTTCAACCATGCCAAAAAATTGTAACCCAACCCTAATTCCTAGTGCAGAGGCCCCAAGCAAGTGTACATGTTATATTAGCAATATCAAATTTTTTATTCTATAATATCAATCCTACAGGGAGTGAGGGAATCAAACTTAAAAAAAGTTCTAGCCTAAAATATTTATATCTTAGCCTGGAATTGAAATTAAGTAAAGGTTCTACAAACTACTCCTGCTGAATTACATTCTAGTTTGAAGGTTAACTTCACAAGAAATATTACTTTTCCTAATTGGTTTGGTGATTATCAAGTTATAAGTAACCTTCCCTTACAATAGTTTAAGTGTTACTATAGAAAATGTAAATCGTCAATTGTGAATGTGGCTAATAGGATAAATTCTCTTCTTTACCCTCTCTTGAGTGCATAAAGAAGTTTGGTTAAAGTAGTTTAATTCCTTAAACCCCAACTTGAATCAATCACAGATTATATCCTTAACATTTGCATCTCCCTATAGAGTACTTGCACCATACCCTATATATCAATGTGAATAACCTAGTTGTCTTATCATAGCTCTCCCGAGTTATTATAGAACCAAACACATTTTAACTAATCACTTGACAAAAGTGAAAACTAGATGAAATTTAGAAGGTTATCCATCACATTCAAGATTAGAAAATAATTTTTGAAAAACTTTGCGCTCCTACACAACCTACTCAACCATTAAAAGGAAAAATAAAAAAAATGGATCTACTTAGAAAAATGAAGCACGTCATAAAGCATCATTTAAAATAAGAAAATCCACTAGTGCTTGTGTTTACAGAAATATAATAATAAAAATTACACAATAAACAATTTTGTATCTCCTCACAAAGCTTTGAGAATGTTCCTCCAAGGAGCTCCTGCTCCCTTGATGCTATTCTGAACACTCTCCTTACAATTCAACTCAAATTCCTCAAATAACTCAAATAATGTTCAAGAAAACCTATCTTATTCCTCCTACTGCGAACCTTACCTTCTTCATCACCAAAAGACTCCTTCCCTAAAAAATTTTTTTATCAAATTGAATAATTGCCTACATTGTGTAGAAGAACCACTGAAAACTACTCAGGCAGTTTCTGGAGCCTAGGCGTCATTCTCTATGACTGTGTGTATTGGTATGAGAGCATAGGTGCCCAATAAATACAACGCCATAGCACTAGTGGACTGGCACCTAGGCACACACTGAGCACCAGCCTCTCGGGTTCCAAGGTTTAGAACTGGCGCCTAGGCGCCCAAGAAATCTGGTATCAAGACGTCGATCACTTGTGTCCCCTTAGCTCTAAGTTAACTCCAACTTGTTTCATTTCTTCTCCACTTTGCTCTACTTCTATGACATGTTGTACTTATAAGAAAAATATAAAAAAACATTTTTTTAAAATGCAATTTCATCCATAAAAATGTGCAAAATAGAAAGGGATTCAAGCATTTTTTTCTACGCATCACTACACCAACTATTTCACAAGTATATTTCTTTCAGTTTTCCTCTACAAATGTAAAGTCAATGATCCACTGAAGTATTCTCATCTCAACAATGTCTCTTACTAGAATGCTTTCACACCTCTAAACAAATTTTGAGAAGGAAATGTTTCATATGATGTAAGAGAATTAAAATTTTCATTGTCACAATTGAAATTAGATATCCCATTGGAGGAATAAATACAAACTCTTATATCATATGAAAAATAGTTCATTCTCAGAATCTGTTTAAAGGTATGTAATTATTCTAGTTAAAAATTGAGGGTGTGAGGATTCTTAAGTTTATGATTATTTTGGAGACAAAATATAAAACAAATTTATTTGTGAGAGGGTGGTATAGTTATAGTAGCATACACTATGAGAGGGAGACGTTTTAATCAATTACAAGTCAAAATTCAACCATTTAAGGATCTTCAACATAACTAGCATTACTAAGATGTTAAACTATCCGACTTTGTGCTGAGATGATATAAATTTCAAATAAATTTGATCCAAAATTTTGGCTCGTACCTCATCGTGTTTATTTTAATTCGAGTTTTTTGTGCAAGTCGAATATAGAATAAATTTCTGAGTGATTATCATTTTTCAAACTAAATCATATTTTGGATTTGGCTCGCACCTCATATTTGATAATTCTGGATTTGCAAGATTTATTAAAACACATTCAAAGTAAATCATGCTTTCAACTGAATAACCCCTTTATTCTAAAGCCCAACATTCTACGCCTAGAACATTACAGTTCTCACGTAATATTTTCTGTCACACAATATGTTGGATGCATTACTCCACTTTGACCAACCAACTTGAAATCTGCTAATCAAATCGCCATCTATATCACTTAAAAATTGAATGAGAGGCATGAGATATCTAAAACGTTCACACCTTTTAATGATTTGATCACCCATAGTTACAACTTCGTCCCTAGAGCTACTATTACTAAATTAAGTATCACATATTTAGTTCTAAATATACTCAAGCGAAGAATCTAGACTCCAATGAAGACCCCATAATTTAAATTTTGGGGTGATTACAAGCAGGGCACCCAAAACATTTCTATTTACAAATCAAGCACCCTCTTTCATCTATTTTTCAAATTCTTACTCAAATATAAAAAGTCATGATAAAGCCCAACCCATATTTTTAATTTTTATGAAATTCACAATGGCTTGATCATGGCACGCTTAAATGCATCACTTTTCCTAAACTTTTTTTCCCTAGTCTTATCCACAGGAAGGATATCACAAGCGAAAAGCATACATTAAGGTAAAGCTCCTGTAAATGTCTAGTAAAAGCATCAATAACTAAAGCAAAAATGTGTGGGCTTATAGCCAATTACTGATGTAATCCAACAAAAATAGAAAAATATTTGGTTCTGATTGTGAAAATAAAAAAGTAAATGAAGATGAGTTATTTTCCTCGATATTTTCGGGTAGAAGAGGAGGGGAAGGAGGAGAAAAATGGGAGTATTCAGTCACTCTAAATCGTGTTCATGTCGTTGTGTTCTTAACTAGCTTCTAACGATTGTATCACGAGGGTTCGATGACGAAGGTGTTGGTTTGGATGAAACTTAGAGGGGGTGGAGGGACATGTGAGGGTTTCAGGGGGAGGAGAGGGCTTCGGGTAGAGAGGAGAGAGGAGGGAGAGGATTAAGGCCGGAAGGGGGGGG
>JXCR01143942.1:124999-148993 GCA_002079205.1 Phalaenopsis hybrid cultivar
AAGTTGCAACGACTAGGGCTGAAAAATAAAGTGAAGGACTAGAAAATTTATTTATGCGCTGGTTATTCTCCCTACGACTTGTATATCTAGAACGTTCCGTCCGACAACCCACTTATCACTTCGAAGAAAAAGGCGTCGAACTAATTGCTTGTGGAAGCAAGCAGGGTCGAAGGGAACAACTTTCAGTCCACCAACATCTTGATCTGGCAATTGTCAATCCAGTGTTGCAACTGGATGCCTTCATACGAATGATGGAGGAGGAATGGGCGTCCTCTGACGCTTGGGAATCTAAGGGAGAGGCAGCGGTTGCCGCCATAACCACAAAAAAGAAAGCCCGAGTAGCTAAATGTGTTGAGTCAGCCTACGTCAAAGCTGTTGCGATGGAGAGCCAAAAGAATCTTTTGGTGGTTTGCGCCTGCAAAGATCTTGAAGATGCAGAAATGATTTCTCATTGTTTGAGCCTTCTATTATTTTTTAAAGGATCGCTAATGATGAGCCAATCCTTATCAGNCCTCCATTTCGGGGACATCAAAAGAATGCCAATCTGCCCAGCTGTCTATGAGGCACTCTGGTTAGTGAGGAACAAAATAAAGTCTTTAACCCATGGTCTATAAGACGCTATGGGCCTTCAGTGTACATGTAAAAAGATAATCATAAACACAAATTTTCTTGAATGTGTACTTTACTTTCTATGAATAATACTTAATTTTCTGAATATGTGCTCGCGTTTCCTAGGATGGGTACTTAAAACCCTTGACATCTTATAAAAAGTTTCCAGACAAGCTTCCTTGCATGGACAAGTACTCAAGCTTCCTTGCATGGACAGGTACTCAAGCTTCCTTGCATGGACATTTTAAAAATTATCTCCCATGCCCATTTTCTAACTTTTCAAGTGGAATCAACGGTGTCGATGACGATGAAATGATTTGATCAGCGATCGATGGTGGAACAAAACAAAACACAAATATTTTCTTTTTATGATTTTTTTCTTTTTTTTGTGACAATATACAATATTAACCACTAATAATAAATTAGGGAAGGTTCAATTCAGGCTCGAACTAGGGTTTTAGGGTCGGGCTGGGTTCAACTCGGTTTCAGATAAGTGAGCGATGTGCGGGACAGAGGTGTCGAAGGCTTCTTTGTCCTACGAAGTAGAAGAGGTGGAGGGAGTGATAGAGCTTGTATCACATAAGAAATGAAGGGGCGGGTGAAGGGGGTTTTTTTTCGTTTTTGCTTCATGTACGAGATTGTGTCACAAGAAGGTGGGAGTCGCTTCGGTGCTGGGAAGATCGAAGTACTCGCGTTAAGGCAAGTGTGAAGTGGATGACGTTAGGGAGGAAGCAGACACAAAAGAAGAGTGACCAGCTGGGTTTGTGCGATAGAACATTCGAGGAAGGTGCTACTGTGGGCTTCGCAAACTGGTAAGGCATAGACGAGCACCTCGTAGTCTTAGAGGAGAAGAAGGGCTTCAGACTTCTCGTTTTGGTCACGACAAGGGTGAACAGGGAAATGTGGGCCTCAACACAGGTCCAGGAGCTGCTTTTGTGCAAGGGATTCCTGTGCAATCGAGAAGAGTTACAATGGCTTCGCTTTGCACAAACACAAGGAAAGAAGCGTGATTTGGCTCGGTTTTGGTCTGCGAATAGTAAAAGCGAATGAACGGAGGCTACGGTTCCTTGGTTTTTGGGTGCAAAATGGAGAGACACTAGTGTGGGAAGTTTTGGTGGTCTTTGTACGCTTCAATCCCATTGTTGCTTTTTTCTGTATCGCATGAATATCTGTCACGGGAAGCAGAGACAGGCTCAAGCAGCGTTTGGAAGGTTGAATTGTGTGCGCTAGAGATATGAACAGAAGTTTTGGAGGGCTTTGTATGCAGCAATCCGGCCTTTGCTTTCCCTATTTGCCCTAGTTATGACTGTATTGCGAGAAGACAACTGCAAAAGGGAAGGGCTTCAAACTGGAGGAAGGCAGTTGCTGCTACGTTTGAATGCTGGAGTGGGCTCTTCTACCATGCAGTTTCGAGAGGAGAGGAGGGAAGACGGGATTGCGGTTTTCCTTCAGAAAACTCTCTGGGCTTTCTAAGTAGTATATTGGCATGGAAAAATGCGACGAGCGGGACCGGTTTTGGTATGCGGTTGGGAGTAGTTGGAGGCTTTATTTATTTTAATTTCCTTTATTATTTAATTTTAACTGGCAACATTCGGTTTATGTTTATTTACTTGATTTGTATTCTTTGGTTCCAAGTATTGTTTTTCTTATCTTCAGCAAAGCCTTACTTGAATGAATAGTGAATCTTTGAAAGATGAGATAATCCTATTTTTGATTTTTTTGGATGGAAAATCAAGAGATGTAAACAAAAAAGTTGTTATTAATTCTCCCACATTATTTGGCATATAAACTTGCCCGTTTGAAAGCAATCCAATGTACTTAGAATTCATATCTTATTTGACGAGATATTGAAGTCTATACACTAGCTTAAGAAGATCCAGACATGTACCATGCATCTAATCCGAAAGGGCTACAAGTATTAAAGAATGTTCAAAGATTGCATGATTGGAGTTTAAAAGTGGTTTGGTATAATCAGCACGGAATATAGCTTTTAGGTGTTAGTGTTTGACATATAATTACTGTGAAATTTTTATCTAAATAATCTTGGATGTGGTTGAAGGTGACTATTTCTGTGGTATTACACTGTTTTTTCCTTCTACATGACCTTTGTTTCTTTCATCTTCTAAGCTGCAAAACACATCAAGTTTGGCANACATGTGGTTTGTAAGATCAAATACCAAGAATTTCTATTGTAGCTACTGACAAAAAGGAGTATATATCTTGTTTACTGTCTTTCGAGTAGCTTGGTAAGTGTTTTGCCTTTCACCCTAGAAACCTACAAGTTATACCCATCAAAACCTATCTTCCTATCTATTTGCATTGCCTTATGGAGTACTTTTCTTTCACCCATTAGTTCAATGTGATCTCCCTAGTTGGTCATGCCAAATCTCTTCTGAGTCTTTATGGGTTCACAATAAATTTTGACTATTCATATGATCAGTACAAAAAGTAAATGAAGCATAGAAGGAAAGACCATCAAATTAGTATTAAAATCTAATTCTAAAAGCATTCAACACATCCTATAAATCCTACCTATTTATCACAAGAGAAATGTAAATGAAAATCTACTCACAAAACAAGAAGATTATAAATAGAAATCATCATCATTTAACAAAACAAATACACTAAATATGTGTTTACAACAAGTCCAAGATAAAGGGAAACACGATACTTAGTTTCTCTCCTTTGAAAAGAGTTGAAACGTTTCTCAAACAATGAATCCAAGTCCTCCATGTAATGTTACAATGCTTCCTTCACAGATTTCTCTCTAACCCCCTCGTCAATCTCTCAAGAAAAGTGGAAATTTACAAACCACATATCTCTTTGGGACTCCTTGGCTTCTTTCCACTTTTCCTCTTTTTTTATAATGCTTCGGCCTCCTAAAAATCTTTTTTTGAACTTCTTAAAACCACCACATAACTCCCCAAGTCATGGTGTCGCGCCTTGACACCCAGAAGTTCGCGCCTAGGCCCTCTCGGTTTGTTGCACTTGTTATAACGCCTAGGGGCCAAAATGCTGGAGCCAAGGTGCTTGGATGGAATGCCTTTGTGCCCAAAGTCTGGCGCCTAGGCGTCAAGCTTGATGGTTCCAATATGCTCCATTCAATTCTTTTTTTGCTCATTTTCAATATGTCCTACATTTTATACCTATAATAAAAACACAAGAATACCCTTCTTTAAAATACAGTTTCATCAAAAAATAAGTGTAATAAACAAAGAAAATTAACATGTTGAAAGACATGTCAAAATCTCTCAAACTTAAATGTTACTTGTCCTCAAATAACACTACAACTTTAAAAACTAATTTTGTTGAGTTGAGGTAATGGGTTTCTTCAAGATTTCCTATAATTTTGCCTCAGGAATGTCATAGTGCACCTTAGGAGAAATTCTAGTGGATCGAGCTTGGACTTGGGTATAAGCATATTTAGTATTTAACTTAGGAATCCTGATTTTTTATCTACTTCAAAAAAAATTATAATTTGTCGAACTTGGGATTCCTAGAAAGTATAAAATCATAATTTAAACACTCTATTTGTAAAAATTTTGCTAATACTTTTTGGAATAAAAACAAGTTTAGGATTGTATCTAGGTCTTTTACTTTATGAAGATTCAAGTAAAACTAATTTTTTTATTAGGCTTCTCCTCACTATTTTTCTTTATTTCTTCTTCTTCTTTTTCTTTTAGGATCTTTTAATCCTTAACACTCTTACACTCTTATTATGTAAGGTCATTAGAAAAATATCACAAATTTCTACAAGTCTACAAAGATCAGTTGAAATTAACATTTACATCTTTTAACATTAGTGAGTTATCATTGTTAGTTGAAAAGCTAAAAGAAAATTATTTAAACTATTCGAGAGGGCATTAGGTACATTAGTCAAGTAGGCATATAAGTGTTGATAAGGTAGTTGATGTTAAGAGCAAAAATTCCAGCTTGATAGCAAGTAAAAGCATATTTAGTTAGAGAAGTTGAATTGTAAAAGATCCTAAACTTGTTACTTTTGGCCGACACTTAAAAATAAGAGTGTTAAGGATTAAAAAGATCTCGAACTCTCACCCATTAAGGCACAATCCACTTCGGCCAAGTGTCCTCACGATTTGGCACCGTTGGTGTAACTTCCCAGACATTACCCATTTTTGGAGTGACTGAGCATGAGGACACTTAACTTTGGAGATTCTAATGAAATTCAATTACACCAAAGGCAGCTCAATTTTTAAGTTTTGCTTCAATCTATTTAAGGAGTTTCACAATCTCCCCCACTTAAGTAACTGACGTCCTTGTCAGTTTCTGCACCAAGAATCATCCATTAGTCACTAGCTGACCAGATATAACCCATATATGATAATAAATTATAATAAGTTGGGAACATAACATACTAACTTGGTGTTAGAGCACTAATGAAAACATCATGAACTTAAGTGGAAAAGATCGTGAAACCCCTTAGGTAGATTGAAGCATACTCTTAAACACCGAAACACCTTTTGGTATAACAATGAAATTTCAATGGAAACTCCAAAGTTAATCGTGCTTGTCATGAAGCACTTCTAAGTTAGGTAACCTGCTGGGAAGTTACATCAGCAGAGCAAAACTGTGAGGCCATTTGACTAAAGCAGACAATACCTTAGTGGATAAGAGTTTAGATAGTTAAAAATGGTATTAGATCATAACAACAATTGAAAAGATGGGAACTAAGTGTCATACAGACCAAAGTGCTACGCCATGAGTGCTAACTCTTGAAACCAATATAAGACAAAGTGCTACATGGTGGGAGCCACCCTCTTGAATACTTAGGGGTCACCTTTAGAATCCTAGATGCTAGTGGATGATTCTGGGTATAAAACATTGATGTGGATGTCAGGTACTTTAAGTGAGAGAGATTGTGAAACCCTGAACTTTTAAGCATGGAGGCCACTTTTGGTGTAATGGTGAAATTTCATTGAAAATTCCAAAATTAATAGTGCTCGTGCTAAAGTACTCTTGGATGGGTGACCTCCTGAGAAGTTACACCAACAAGACAAAATTGTAAGACTACCAGACTAAATCGAATAATACCTTGATGGGTGAGAGTTCAGACTGTCACTAACAATAGCCTACTTTGAGTTAGTTAGTTTTGTCATTTTGTGTGTTCTTTAAACTTTTTATTGCCTAAAACTTACCAAATTTATGAGATTCTCACATTTTGGAAACTTTCACCATATAACTTTAAATATGTTCTTACCTGCATATTTTGAAATAAGTAAATATAATTTTCATTGGATATTTTTTTCATTTGAGGCAAAAGTCCATTTTTGAGTTATATAAAACATTATAAAAATGTATTTAAAATTTTATATTATTAAATACTGGCACAAGAATAACTTCAAGTAGGCTCAATGTGCAATTTTATTTTTAATTGATGTATATAGTTAGATCATATTATTGCATATTATGGATTTCTCAAAGCACGAGGCCAAAGAAGACAATTGATGGGTTAGATTTTGACTGCAATCTACTCAAATGGTTTCACATCAACATCCATATGATCTAATTATAGAATGATTGATAGTGTAACTACACAATAGTCTTTGCAAAGGCTTTGACATCTTTTATAAGAAATAAGTGTTTAATTAAAATAGGAAAGATTTTTCATGATATTAATTTAAAAATGAGTTGATAAAAATACTCTTGAACTAGGTAGGATGTTATGCAGTGGTGCTAGTCAAAAGAAAACTATATTATATCACAAGAATGATAATTGGCAATGATTAAAAAGGCAATAATTGAGAGAGATCTATAAAGGTCTATTGTAGGGGAAGAAGAAGATAAATGTGAGGTTTGGGCGAAAGGGTAGGATCTACTCAGAGAGTTGCTATTGAAGGATAAAGCTTACAAAGATGTCACAATGATAGTCATAATTGAAAATAAAATGATAAATTATGTTAGAAATTTATTTTGTTTTACGTTTGTCCTATTTTTCAAATCATATTTATCCGATGCCCTGCAAAGCAATAAATGATTATGATATTTGATTTAATTTTAGTAAAAAAGAACTTAAAAAAATTTAACTCATTTTAATCTTTTATAATATTTATTTTATAGCTTATATACTTATATTTACGGTAAATATTTTTCAATTTTATTAAATTTATCTACAAGTTAGAATTATGTAATTTTATATCGTCCAAAATTTCGAAACATTTCGAGCAGTTGTTCCGCCCTTCTAACCCGACTTTTAAAAATGTATATATATACTGGCAGGAGGAATGGATGACAATGATGATCAACGCTACGGCTATGCCTATAAGTCCTCCATCCTGCCTTCTCTACCCCGCGACTCTCGTGGCTCCCTTGAGGTCTTCAACCCAACATTCTCATCATCCCCTCCTTCAGCGACAATCGGAGTGGCTGCTGAATCCGCCGCCGCTAGACCCCATTACTCTTCCCTTTTCGCCACTGGCCGGCACCCTCACCACTCTTCGCCGGTCCAAGAAGAAATATCGAGGCCATGGATGGCGATCCCTCCCGCATCCACTACTCCTTCCCCTTCATCGGGCAACTTTTCGGACGTAGGCGCCGCCGAGAAACGGGCGGCGGAGGGGGGCCTTGTCTTAAAGACTGATGGGGAGACAGGAAAGCCACAGGGCGTTAGGGTCAGGAAGTCTGATGAAGATGCTAGCAAGTCTCGCGGCGGGAGGGAGTCTGGGTCGCATCGGAGTTCGGAGGATTCTGATGCTGGTGGTGGTGGGAAGGACAAGGGCGGGCTTCCTAGGGTTTCTGAGGAGCTTAGGGAGGCACTCTCTGCGTTTCAGCAGACTTTTGTGGTATCTGATGCGACGAAGCCGGATCAANAGGTGGTGGGAAGGACAAGGGCGGGCTTCCTAGGGTTTCGGAGGAGCTTAGGGAGGCACTCTCTGCGTTTCAGCAGACTTTTGTGGTATCTGATGCGACGAAGCCGGACCAACCCATCATGTACGCTAGCGAGGGATTCTTCCGGATGACGGGGTACACTTCCCGGGAGGTTATCGGCAGGAACTGGTAAGTTATAGATCCTTTACAGGTTCTTCATGGCATTGATTCTTCTTTTTTAAGCTTATTAACTTTCATTTAAACAATTGATCTTTAAATTATTTTAGCCGTGCCTTCGATTTCCACTCTGGTCTGATGTCGGTATGAGACTGGATAGAGCTGTTGGGATCGGCATTGATAACAATAATGCTGTTTCTAAAAGAGTCCATTTACAAGACATTTAGCTTGGCAATGACTATCGTGTATTCCGAATTGTCATTTTCTCCTCTTGCTTGCGCAGTCGNGGAGCTGTTGGGATCGGCATTGATAACAATAATGCTGTTTCTAAAAGAGTCCAAAAAACAAGACATTTAGCTTGGCAATGACTATCGTGTATTCCGAATTGTCATTTTCTCCTCTTGCTTGCGCAGTCGGTTCTTGCAAGGTTCTGGGACTGACCCTGCAGAGATTTCAAAGATAAGGGAAGTTCTGGCTTCTGGTTCTAACTATTGTGGCCGCCTTTTGAACTATAAGAAGGATGGGTCCCCTTTTTGGAATCTGTTAACAATAGCACCCATCAAAGACGAGGAAGGGAATGTTCTCAAGTTCATTNAGAAGTTCTGGCTTCTGGTTCTAACTATTGCGGCCGCCTTTTGAACTATAAGAAGGACGGGTCTCCTTTTTGGAATCTGTTAACAATAGCACCCATCAAAGACGAGGAAGGGAATGTTCTCAAGTTCATTGGGTATGCTGTTATTCTGGTTTTTTTTTTTCATTGTACGGGGAATTGAAAAGGAAGTGCTATTTTGACGGGAATGTTAAAATGAATTTATGGCCGAATTGTTGGAGTTACCGACAATCACCTTTTTTTTTGGTACCAATAAAGATAAAGTATATACAAATAATAACTTCATTAAATTCTTTTCATCTTTCTGGTAAAAATAAATTGCGGTACTTGAATTGAAATTTTTATTAGCATTCAATGAACAGCATAATTGGGCTTTAGTTTGTTAGCCTTTTTCATGGCACTATTACTAACTTGTCTGCATGACACGTTTTTATATGGTGAAGGATGCAAGTAGAAGTCAGCAAGTACACTGAAGGGTCTAAAGAAACAATATGCCGTCCCAATGGACTGCCTGAGTCTTTGATAAAATATGATGGTATTAAACCCCCTCCTCTCCCATTGACATCTTCCATATGCTTTAGGCTCAATTATTTTGCATTTCTTCTGTTATTATTTATTTTACAGCTAGGCAAAAGGACAGGGCTCGTAGCTCACTATCTGAGCTGGTGATGGCTGTAAAGGATCCTAATGCACTTCCAGACTCTAGTAGTCACTCCCTGTTCAGAAAATCTGAAGGTGGTGCANCTAGAGCGGATTGAAAAGAATTTTGTCATCACTGATCCCAGATTGCCTGACAATCCTATTGTAAGGCTTGAATTGAAATTACTATTATGCTGCCATCATTTCCATTCAGTATATGATTTATGGGTGTGTAGAACTTTGGCCTTAATCTTTTCTGATTTTTTTGTAAATTTAGATTTTTGCATCGGACAGCTTCCTTGAGCTTACAGAATACAGTCGAGAAGAAATATTGGGAAGAAATTGTAGGTTAGTTCTTTTTTCAATTTAATAGATTTTTTCTTGTTAGTCACTTTTGAGTAATTGCCGTTCTTCACTATTTTGTTCTAGACGACCGGTGTGTAATTTTTTTCTTTTTTAGTACAAAGATGCTATGAAATTGGAAACTTGAAATATTTTTCCGTACAATCCAACTTTACAACTGTGCTTCCTTTCACTGCAATCTTGTGCCTTGCAGTCATTATTTAATTTGAAGTATGTTTTCTTCTATTCATTGTTAAACTCTGGTAAGCACATGCGGTGTTCTAGGATTATACGAATTGAAATTCAGCTGCTTCTCTTTCATTACTGGCTCTTTTTAGCTAGGTTTCTGTTCTGCAAGAAAAATTAAAGGCAACCTGATTGAAATTCTCAAGAATTATGTTTTTCTTGGGTATTAGGGACATGCCTTGTTCTCAAGTGGTACAGTGATGAGCTTGAATTATTGCATTATACTTATATTTTGAGTCTCTGCAGATTTCTCCAAGGCCCAGAAACTGATCCTGCAACTGTAAGAAAAATAAGGGAAGCTATAGACAACGAAAGAGATGTAACAGTACAGCTGATAAATTACACAAAAAGTGGTATGCATAATTTGCTAATGAACTCACATTTAAATCTTAATTTCGAACTGACGGCTAAATTTTAGTGTTGATGCCTATATGCCAAGTCATCATTTTGATGTATTAGTATTTAGGGAGATTTACATGCATACCACAAAATTCTTATGTATTTACATATCAAACACCTAAATGTTCATAGTTATATTTATAGCATTTAGGTTTCATAAACATATGCATGAATAGGTGTATTTTACTTTTATAAAGAATGTAATGGTCATGTTTTTGATGATATCAAAGATTTAAGTGTTATGTGTTTAAATATGAAAGTTTATGTGTTAGTGTAAATACATAAGAATTGTGTGGTATGCATATAAATGCCCCTATTATTTATTGCTTATGATTTTTGTTGTATTTGATGTGATACACATGTTCTTACATCATATTTTACTTTATTATTGTGATCTGAAAATTATTTTCTTCATATTTTTTAATTGAAATCGTATGTTTCATATTTATAGACACTCTTCTCTGTATAGATTAGGAATGTACGTAAGATAGAAAGGATCTGAAATTAAGTATCCTCTAATTTGGTTACCTAATATACAAGCTTCCTAATATACAAACTACCTAATATACAGGCTTTATATTTAGTATTTTCCATAACACTACCCCCAAAGTGGAGCATAAATGTTTATTTAGCCCAACTTATTATAAATATAAGTGACTCGCTTTTTTAAGGGCATTTGTGAAGATGTTCTCTAGTTCTTCCTCAGTCTTTATATGAGCTTTAGAAATCAAATCCTGTTATACCTTTTTACGAACAAAATAACAATCTATCTCAAATTGCTTTATTCGTTCATGAAAGATCGGGTTCGAAGGAATATGAGTTGCAGGTTGGTTATCACACCACAACTCTGCTGG
Source organism: Phalaenopsis hybrid cultivar (assembly GCA_002079205.1). NCBI lineage: Eukaryota > Viridiplantae > Streptophyta > Magnoliopsida > Asparagales > Orchidaceae > Phalaenopsis > Phalaenopsis hybrid cultivar. The sequence goes on from JXCR01143942.1 coordinate 135,701, forward strand.
ATTGATCATCATAAAACCTATTTTTGCCATAAATTGGATGACCCACATTAATTCACTCAAATGTTGTGCCATTGCTCTATACTCAGATACTGCTCTGGGTCATGATACGACATTTTGTTTCTTACTCTTCCATGAGACTAAATTAAGACCTATAAAAATATAATATTCTGTAATGGATCTTTGATTAATCTTGGAACTTGCTGAATCTATAACAAGAAACATTCTATATTTTTATGCCCATGATCCTGATATAGAATCTCTTTTTCCGGAGCTACATAGGTAACTTAGTATTTGTTTCTGAGCTAACCAATGATGGACTGTGGAGAAAGTTATGAACTAACTTATAATACTAAGTCAATACACAATGTCAGGATGAGTCACTATGAGATAGTTAATTTCCCCTCTAACTTTCATATCATTCATGATCATTAAAAAGTTATCCATCCTTCGCATGTTGCTGATTAGGAACCATCAAAGTACTGCATGGTTTGGCCCCCAACTTTCTCGTTTCTGCTAACAAATCCATAACATACTTTCGTTGAGACGAAAAACGACCTTCTTGCGATTTGATACCTCAATCCCCATTAAGACTTTCAAAGAACCCGAATGTTCAGTGTTGAATTGATATTAAATAAATTATTTCAATGATAATATTCCTACCCATCACTTTCAGTAATAATCATAATGTCGTCAATATAAACCATCAATAGAATGATTTCTGAGGTAGATTGCTTATAGAATACAATATAATCACTTTTAATTTTCTGCAACTCTATTGCTTGACTAAATTTTCCAAACTATGCTCGAGGGTTTTGCTTCAATCAATATAGGAACTTCCAAAGATGACATACTTTCTCAGACTACCCATGAGCAACAAACCTAGGAAGTTGCTCCATTTAGACTTCTTCCAACTGATCACCATGCAAAAAAACATATTTCATATCCATCTAGAGTAGAGGCTAATTATTCATTGTGGCTAAGGACAGGAGTAGGAGAACTAAATTTAACTTAACTGTCGGAGAGAATGTGTCCAAATAATCGATCCCATAAGTTTTGCATAGCCCTTAGCCACCAACCGAACTTTGAGAGAAGCAACAGATCCATCAGAATGAAACTTAATTGGCACGACCTACTTATAACTAATAGTCTTCTTTCCAGAAGGTAGCTCAACTAGTTCCCAAGTTCCATTTTCTGTTAAGAAATTCATCTCTTCAAGCATCGTTGTCCTCTACCCATAATGAGATAAGACTTTCAGAACAGACCTTGGAACCTCAACAGAGTCAAGAGAAGCAACAAATGAATATAAATTGAAAGATAACTTGTTATGGTTAACACAAGAAGGAATGGGATAGATGTATTGACATTTACTTCTTTGAAGAGCAATATGTAAATCACGATCACTAGGAGGAGGATCCATCAAGGAAGATGATACCGATGTCAGACTAGAATCAAGAGAACGAGGTTTCTTGAAGTGATAAGTGGTTTGGGCCGAGACATTGGAGATAGAGATGGAGTTGGAGTAGGATGTGAACCTATGATGTGATACATTAACAACTCATCAAAATATGGCAAGGTTTTAGCACTGATGAAGTCACCAAAGAATGAAATTTGTTCATTAAAGGTGACATTAGCTAAAATCATGTACTTGTTTAAGAGGAGAAAAACATCAATACCCTTTTTTGTAGATGAGAATATTATTGAAAGACGCACCTTAATGACTTGAGACACCCTAATGACTTGAGGTCAAGTTTTGGCACTTGTGGACACGCATCACCAACAGAATAAGCACACCCAAATATGTGTGGTTCAATTGGAAAGAGAGAGTTGGCTAGAAATAAAATTTGGTAGGGTTTTGTCAGATTTGTTTGAAATAAAGTAGTGCTTGTTTTCTCAAGAAAATGTCTATTTTCCTTTCATACTTCATTTTGGGATAGAGTATTGACTAGGGGTGTAAACGAGTCGAGTCAAACTCGAGTCTAGAGTCAAATGAACTTAGCTCATTTACAATAAGCTTGGATCGAACTCGAGCTTGAGCTTGACTTGAGCTCAGATTGTGAGCTCGAGCTCTACTCGTGAGAAATATCTTAGGCTCGAGCTTAGCTTGTAACTCGAGCTCGATTAAGAAGCTCGAACTCGACTCGTTTTATAAGCTCGATTGAACTTAAAAATTTTAATTTTGATTTGAACCAAGCAATTAAAAAGAGCTATAAATTTATATTGTAACATTTCATACATACTACCCAAATATATCTAGCACCCAAACTTTATTTTTTACATTTATACCACCCAATTCTTTCATATCACATAAAAATACCACTTTTTAAACTTTTTTAAAAGTGAAATATACATTTTCATGCAAAGGTATGGTGATGTGTAAAAAATGAAGTTTAGGTTCTAAATATGTAAATACATAGGAATTGAGTGGTATGTATGTAAATCTACCAAAACATCTAAGAAAAACTTTCATCAAAATACAATACGAGTATTCCACATTTCTTTGGTTCTGGTATAAAGATTAAAGACTATAAACCTCTTATTATTACAATAAAGTCTAAAGTCTAAACAGATAGTGCACTTCAATGTAATTAAAATGCCAAGGTACGACAAGCATTATTTCATAAGTTACATTTTTAATCAATGGTAAATAAAACGAGTATATTCACTCAAGAGCAGGTGCAACCGTGCCATGCCTGTGAAATTAAATCAGGAGAGAATTGCCATCACATCAGATGCTCTCAAGACAACGAAATCCGAACCATCAGCACCCTTTAATTCACTCCCATCAAATTTCGAATACAGGAGTAACCGGACTGTATTTCCAGTGCTGATGGTTAGTGGCTTTCTATTGTCCTCTTCATCCAAAGAACCGGGTCCAACCACGATGGCCTGTTTTAACCAATAGCAATGAAATCCAAATGAAATTTCGATCAAACGTTGGTATAAAATTTAGTAAATCAGAGAATATTACTATTAGTTGATAAAGGAAGTACTAGGGTAAATTAAGATTTCGTGTTAAAAAACACAAGTGACTCATTGTCCCAATTGAAGGCTTTTTCTTTGACTGCCTGAGTAAGCGTTAAGCCACCAGAAGTTTTCTCCTCAGGAGGGGCAACCTGAATGAGATTAACGACATTATTCAATTGATAGCATACAGCAGGCTACAAGAAATGTACTAAAATATGTTAGGGGCACTTGCATAGATACCTCTACCATCCACCAAATTACAATGCATTTACAAATCCAACACCTTAATTGTAATAATTACATTTATACCACCCAAATCTTTCATATCACATCAAAAAATACTACTTTTAACTTTGAAAAAGTGAAGCACACCTTTTCATGCATAGGTAATGTCAATCTTTTGAGTAAATTGGCTGAATGCCTTTTTTCTTTGCTTTCATTCCAATAAATAATAGTCATTACAATCTATTTTAGGTAGCCTATTAATACATAATAATGTGTACAATCTATTTATGATAACTCAATAATACATATTCCTAATCTAAATATTCAGTTATAAGAAAAGAATATGAACAATTAAAAGAAGGAATTTAATGAAGTCATTTATAGAAGGAAACTCTTAATTCAGCTCGCTTTTATTTATTCTTGAATGATATTCCCTCTCAAAATAGATGCTGATTGATCAAAAAACATCAATTTGTCTACAAGGAATTGATGGTGCTTTCGAGAAAGGGCCTTGGTGAATATGTGAGTCGTTTGATGATCCGAAGAGATATGAGGAAGAGAAATTACACCATTATCATAGACTTCTCAAATAGAATGACAATCCATTTGAATGTGTTTCGTGCGCTCAATGAAGACATGATTAGCAATAATCTGGATAGCACTAATACTATCTGCATAAAGAGGAGTAGACTTAAGTTGAGGAAAACCAAGCTCACCCAACAAACCCCAAAGCCAAATGATCTCAGAACAAGCAGAAGACAACATGATATTCAGACTTAGTAGATGATTTAGACGCTAGATCTTGTTTCTTACTCTTTCAAGAAATTAGAGAATTGTCAAGAAACATACACCGGCTAGTAATATATCGACGTGTATCAGAACAATTAGCCAAATCAGCATCACTATAGGTTGTTAAGTGAATAGGAGACTTCACAGAAAAGAACAAACCACGATGAGAAGTGCTTTTCAAATACTTAACAATACGTCGAACTGCAACTAAATGAAGATGTGTATGTGCCTGCATAAATTGACTAACTTATTGCACAACAAATGAAATATCAGGGCGTTTGATGGTTATTAATTGAGACTCCCAACAAGTTGTCGATACAGAGATAGATCAGATTAAAAGTCACCATTATTCTGTTGATATTTAACATTCACTTCCTAAGGAGTACCAACAGGATGACACTCTTGGAGCTCAACCAAAGCAATAAGTTCCTTAGTATAGTTATGCTGGTGAAGAAAAATACCAGTGAGAGAAGGGTGAATCTCAATGCCTAAGAAATAAGTTAAAGACCCCAAATCCTTTAAATGAAAAGTACCCTGAAGACGTTTCTGTAATTGAGATATCAATTGAATATCAGATCCTGTGATGACTATATCATCAACATAGACTAATAACAATACAATTCCCTTGTCAGTTTTGCAAAGAAATAATGAAGAATTATAATAACTTTGAATAAAAGAGAAGTTAAGAAGAGTATTGTGAAACTTTTCAAATCTGGCCTGTAGAGCCTGTTTCAAACCGTATAGAGATCGTTTGAGCATACAAATATCATGTGAGGGTGTACAAAACATGCTTGGAGGAGTCATATAGATATCTTCCTTGAGGTTCCCATGCAAAAATGCATTGTTAACATCCATCTGTCGTAAGGACCAGCTTTTAGTTGCAACAATAAATAGAACAAATCGGACAGTTGTCATCTTAGTCACAAATGCAAATGTCTCTTCATAATCAATCCCATATTCCTATTGATTGCCAAGAGCTACCAATCATGCCTTATATCTGTCAAGGGAGTCATCAGATCGAAGCTTAAGAGAATAAATCCATTTACAACAAATGAGTGTAATGCCTACATGCATGAAACAATATCCCAAGTGTGATTGCCTTGAAGGGCTAGAAGATCCTCTTGCATGGCCTTTATCCAATAAGTCTGTTTGACAGTTTGAGAATAAGATGTAGGAACTGTAGTATTAGTTAAAGTTGTAGAATAGCCATATCTATTCGGAGGACGAATGTGTTGAGTTAATCGTCGAAGAATCATTGGAGCATTTTCTAGAGCAGGGTCAGGAAGGACTGAATATGAATGGCTCAGACGTCGTGTGTAGACAAGGCCGAGCTTGAATCGTTTATTAAAACAAGAATCATTAAAGTGAGGAAGTATAACAGTGTCAGATGTTTAAAGATGATGCTGAAAATAATATTCATGTTCAAAGAAAATTATATCTCGAGAGATTCACCATCAATTATTAATCGAATCATAACACACAAAACCTTTATGATAGGACTGTAACGTATGAAGACACATCAAACAGATGAGACTGCCAACTGATGCCTTCATGGGAAGGTAAATGAACAAAATAAACACATTCAAAAGTATGTAGTATATGATAATTAAGATTTTTATAAAAAATTCGATAGTAGGGAGAATCAAACTTTAATTGTTGAAATGATAAATGATTAATCACATAAACTATAGTAGATAAAACTTCTGTCCAAATCTTTGCTGGAACAGAGAATTTTAGCAGCAATGTGCGCACTATATCCAACAGATGACGATTTTTAAGTTCAACAACTCCATTCTGCTAAGTTGTATAAGGACATGGACATTGTGAGATAATACCCGCGTTATAAAGAAATGCTTGAAATTCATGAGACATGTATTCACCACCATTTTCAGACCGTAAGATTTTAGTACAATTGGAGAACTGAGTTTCAATATATGTCACAAAAGTTTGAAACACGATATCCTTTTTTTTGTAATGCAAAAAATAGATAAATGCGAATCAGTTGTAATCATCAATAAATGCTGCAAAATATTTATACTAAAAATGTGAAATAATCGATGTAACTCTCCAAACATCACTATGAATAATGTCAAAGCATTTGTTATCATGACTGGCCAAATAGAAAAATACAATATCTTGCTTTTGCCTAGTTTACAAGAACAGTCAGCTAATAAATTTTTATCTGTAAAACCAAGAACACCACTTTGCAGCAAATGATTCAAAACATTATTATTTGGATCACCTAATCTTCTATGTCAGACGCTAGTCTTATTTTCATCAACTGAAAAAACTTTTGTCAACGTCCGAGGAATGATAAATTGTAATGGAAATAACATGCCCACTTTAGGCTCATTCGCTATCACCCTCCCGGACACTTGATTCTGCACTACACAACCATCACTAGATAAGTGTACATCACAGTTAATATCCACAATTTTACCAACAGAAAGTAAGTTTGTAGATAATTTAGGAGAAATTAAGACATGTCGGAAGGAGAGGCTAATATCATTAACTGTCATAATTGGAATATTATTTCTATCAGCAACCTGAATATGTGGAGTGTCAGTATACGGGCGTTGATTATGCAATAAATTAAATATGCCACATATAATTTATGACACTGGAATCAATAAACCAAGGAGATCCCTTGAAGACCAACAACAAAAAGATAGAGAAAATCATTTGTTGAACCGTAGCTGGTGCGAGAACAAATTGATTATTGTCGACGACTGTGGATGTTGAACCAAAATTGTGAGAGTCAGATACTGTAGCATGAAGAGCTTATGGTTTGCGGTTTTGAGGCAGTGTAGGACACTCCTTAATAATATTGTTAGTTTTTCTTGCAATAATTTCAGAACTTCTTACTACATTGGCGAGCTATATAGCGTCTTGTGTCACAAATCTTTGTTCTTTGCGTAGTAATTCACCAAAACATACATCCAAACAAGGAACCAATTCTCTGTTCAACAACCCAGCCTGAGCAGTTTCAAATTCAAGCACGAGCTTCATCAAAAACGGATCACGACGGCTCACTTCTTAAATAGCCTGAATACTAGCTAAATTATTCTTTGACACATTAGCATAAATATTGTCAGAATATTTGCTTCGTAAATTAAGAAAATGAGAATAATAGTGTTCAATTGAGAGATTGCCTTGACTATAATTTTTGATATCAAGTTTCAATTAAAAGTGGCTTGTAGTAATATTTTGATTGTTGACGCGCTTCAAGTATTCTCACATTTCTTTAGCTATGTCAAAATGATCATAAGTTGTTTACCATATGAATCTCAATGAATCCCAAAATCCAGGAAACAATCCTGGCATCTTTTGCCTCCCATTGACCAAGATCTTTCAGCTCTGTAGGTGCTGGAGAAGTCTTATCATTATGACCCCAAAACTCCTTACCTTTCAAAAACACTTGAACTGAAATTTTCATGCTACATAATTTTTCCTGTAAATCTGATAGCTATGATTTCATATATTTTCTTCAAAGACATTCTAACAGAATTATCATTCACATGTTGATTATAAAAAAGTGGTTAATCGGAAATAATCAACCTAAAACCAAAGTAAACCAAGAACCAATTACTCCAAGGATAAAAGGAAAACTGCATATTGAATAGCGAGAGATTTGCCGTCAATTCTTGAGTGTAGAGAAAAAGTGTGTGAATTGCCTTGAATTTGAACCAAACCGAAGGAGAGGAAGCACAACTGTAGGAAGAGATCTTCTAGTCGGCTGGATGAAGGTTCCCGCGATCAGATCATATTTGTTGGAAAAAATATCCTTTACTAATCTGAAAAACGCAAGTTGGTGTTGGAGAAGAGATTGAAGCGGGAAATCATAGACATGGGAGAGTGGATCCAGACAAAATCTGAAACCAAATGCGGGAGACGGGACCAGGCAGAAGCGAGAACCAACAAAAGTGGACACAAGACTTGCTGCCTGGGGACGAAATTAGGGAGAGGAAGCCGAAGCCAACTATCCTCGAGTCGTGAGTGCCGAAGCCAAAATCGAAACAGAAGCCGAAGCGGACAATCTAGGATTTGCCAAAGCCGTTGATCTATGATTTGCTGAAGCCGACGATCTAGTGTTTGCCGAAGCTGAAGCCGATGATCCAGGAAGGAGTGTCGAAGCCGAAGTCGAAGCCGAAGTGGAGGATTTCAACGCTAAAATAAGATTTATGGTTTGCTCCCTAGCTCTGATACCATGTCAATCTTTTGAATAAATCGGTCGAATGCTTTTTCCTTTGCTTTCATTCCAATAAATAATAGTCCATACAATCTATTTTAGATAGCCTAATAATACATAATAATGTGTACAATCTATTTTAAGTAACTTAATAATACATTTTTTAAATCTAATTATTCAACTATAAGGAGAGAATATTTACAATGAAAATAAGGAATTTAATGAAGTCATTTAAAACCTTTAATTATGCCCGATTTCAGTTATTCTTGATTGATATGTAAGATGTTTGTTGAGTAAAAAAATTGAAGTTTTGGTGTTCGATGTGTAAATAGAAAAAAATTGAGTGATATATATATGAGTCTTCCAAAATGTTAAGCAGAGGTGTGCTTAGTCACGAAATTTTAAGCATTTATGCCAAATAATATGATAGTACCAGTTTGCTTCAAATTTAAACAGGAAAAGGAAAGACTGAGAGAAGAATATCTAACGTTAATGATCTAAAATGATAAAAAATCAGACTTTGATAAGAACCCTATCATTCAGTGGCTGTAAATCCTTGGCATCATTCGTTTCGAGAATGCCCACAGTATGATTAGCTCCACTGAATTCCAACTTAGTTCCAGCATTTTTTGAATAAACAATCTAGCTCTCAGTCTTTATTGAGAGGAGAAATTAGAGAACATAAAATTATTAGTACAAACTCACAACGACTAACCTTTAGAAGAGAGATTTCAACGCACTTGAGGAAAGCAATCAAATCACTACAGAACAAGAATAAGCACACTGTGACTATGTACCGGCCCCATTAGGTTTCAAGTTAGAAAACAAACTTTGAGAAACAAAACAAAATTTATTTAACTCCATCATTTAGTTATATGTCTTAAGAAATCAATTAGGCTTTCGATTCATGAATTCGAAGGTCTATTTGAGGATGAATAAGTTAGATGCAGCACATTTTTCGTGCAGAACAAATTAATGGTTAATTTTTCTTCTCCATAGATATTTGATTGATTTTGATTTAAAAAAAAATATAGTTTAAAATTTGATATGGTAGTATAGTTATATATATTGTGAGATTTTGTCATTTGCAAATCACCTGAAAAGCTTTTTCTGACGAGAGGAGATGCATCCAACAAACAACNTATATATTTTAAAATTTGATATGGTAGTATAGTTATATATAATGTGAGATTTTGTCATTTGCAAATCACCTGAAAAGCTTTTTCTGACGAGAGGAGATGCATCCAACAAACAACTCACTACATATCGTCGATTCAAATCTATTGAAGAATTATGTAGAACATTTGGTTTTCATTTGATGCTCATATTGCTAAATTCAAAATAGAGAAACGAAAAACAAACAGGTATTAAATCCAATTTCCATACCTAGGAAAACATCTCCATCTGTTCCTCTTCCATTCCTTCCCTTCTTACTAAAAATACTGGTAAGCAAAGACTGAAAACAAATTCGTACAATAGGTAAGCACCCATAAAAGAATCACCCTCATCCAACCCATGGATTCCTTTTATAGATACAGGCGTACATCATGTAAAGGCCAAAGCTTTACTGAACTTATTTGTTTACTTAAACCTATGGATTCCTTTTCTAGATAGGGATTACTTGAGAAAAAGCTTTACTGAACTTAGTTATTTATTAGGCATCGTTCATAACAAGAAAGTATCATAGGTGTAAAAATGAAATTTCAGGTGTTAGATAAATAAATACATAAGATTTGGGTGGTATGTATTTAGATTTTAAAAAAAAAATCATTTTAATCAAACCTTCAACTTACAAAAAAGGAAGGGATCCTTTCCGCTCTTCTTGCTGTCTTCGTGCAAACGTGTAAGGTGTAGAAGTGCTTGTGCGATTTTTAGCGTACAAGTGAAGGAAGAGAGGGCTTCATAGCCCTAGATTTTTGAACCGGAGAGGAGGACCTAGACTCGTGATTCAGGGAGGAGGTTGTCGTATTTTTTGAATCAGAGAGAAGGAAGGAAAGGGCTTCAACTTGGCTTTGAATGGGGGAATGAGGGAATGTGGTGTGGAGAGAAAAGCCGAGGATCGATCGCTCAATGTAGATGCTGAGCGATGGGAGGGAAGGAGATCGAATAGTGTAGCGACGTCAAGAGATAAAAATGACTTGGGAAGTATATTTAGGGCTTCGGCCTTCGAAGGAATGTGCATGTCAGCATCCAAATAAGGACTTATTCTATTCTATCAGGCGGCTCGCCGAGTTAACAAGTCCTGTGGAGTGAGGCTCGAGCTTGAGCTCGTATATTGTACGAGCTTGATTGTAAGCTCAACCTCGAACTCAAACCTTGACAAGCTTGACTCGCGAGCTCGTTAATGAGTCGAGTTCGAGCTGGCTTGCCAGTTGGCTTGACTCATTTACGCCTCTAGTATCAACAAATGATGATTGGTGAAGTATACTGTTTTGTTTCATGTATGTCTGAAAAGATGCAAAGAAATATTTTCAGCATTATCGCTTCTCAAAATTTTAACATGAACATTGAATTGAGTTTTAATTTCAGCATAAAAGGATTGAAAGTGTGATAATAATTTAGAACAGGATCTCATAAAGTAAAGTCAAGCTATACTAGAAAAATCATCCACAAAATTGACAAAGTACTAAATTTCATTAGATAAAATAAGACAAGATCCCATACATTAGAATGAATTATGACCGCCTTATTTATTAATTATAGGAGCAAAAGATAAATGATAGTATTTAACAGATTGACACGATTCATATCATTACTGTCAAATGCGGGCAAAGAATAAAGTTCATGAAACTAATGAAACTAATATTAGGATAGGATCTCAGAATATAAGTACTCTCATTGGTAAATTAATGGAATTAGTTGATATTATGATTCATAGGAAAATTAATATCTTATGTATTCAANATCAATGAATCAGCTTGTTGATTCCTTTAAACTGATGCAACAGAATCAAAAAGATTTTTTTATTAGGTTTTATAATCTCCACATCTTACAAAATCTGTCATCAAAATTTAATGGTTACAACAATAGCAACATTAAAGAGACACATATAACAACTTCACATTTCTTATTGTTTTTTCCTATGTAGCATCCTTTTTGTCCTATGTTTTCGTAAAAATCGTACAAATTGATTGTCTCAATTGCAGAGCCATTTTATGTTACATTTCAATATTTTTTGTAGGCTCCTCTATATAGTTTAGGTATGGCCGTGTATCAATTGAATCTATAACGACTCTACTTATGGCCTATGTATTTTTGAAGTGTAGGCATATGAAAGATGTTATGTACTCCTTGCATGTGTGCTGATAAAGTTAATTTTTAAGCTGCATATTTAACCTTTTTTCCTTTTGATCTTTGTGTAAGTGCTAGGGCGTCCCCTGGAACTGACGCGCTGTATAGCCTGAATACATTGAAAAGTGTACAAGAGCCGCTACACCGGCGTCCGGGTGTAGTGTTAAATAAGCAAGGGTTCCCACATTACGAGTGAATGCGAGTAAAGAAGTTAGTCCATGAAACTAATGAAACTAATATTAGGACACGACCTTGGAATATAGGTACTCTCAATGGTAAATTAATGGAATTAGTTGATATTATGATTCATAGAAAAATTAATATCTTATGTATTCAAGAAACTAAGTGGGTTGGAGAAAAGCTAAGGAGATTGATAATTTAAGTTTTAAACTTTGGTATTTTGTTAAGAGTCGCACTAGAAATGGTGTAGATGTAATTATAGACAAGAGTTTGAAATATAATGTTGTAAAAATTAATAGAGTTGGAGATAGAATTATAGCCCTTAAGATTATCATTGATACTACGATTTTTAATATTATAAGTGCTTATGCTCCTCAAGCAGGTTTAGATACAGGGTCTAAAGATAAATTTTGGAATGACTTGAAGACTTAATACAAATGATACCTCTTGAAGAAAGAATTTTTATTGGAGGATATTTAAATGGTATTTAAGAAATACCCATGGTGGCTACGGTTTTGGAAGAACTAATGAAGAAGCTAGAGCTATTTTAGATTTTGCTTTAGCGTATGATTTTGTTATTACTAATACTTTATTCAAGAAAAGGGATGAACATCTTATTACTTATAAGAGTGGATCTAATAAAACACAAATTGATTATTTTCTTATGAGAAAAAAATATCGTCGCGATTGTAAAAATTGTAAGGTCATTCCAAGTGAAAATTTAAGTACCCAACATCGTTTATTAATTCTAGATTTTAAGATTAAGAGTTGTAATATGAAGAATACTATGACTCAACATCGTATAATTAGATGAAAAAAATTAAAAGACACAAATAAAATTATTTTATGAGTAAAATTCAAGATTTCAAAATTTGAGATATTCATGAAGAAACAAATGTTATGTGAGATAAAGTAACAAACTCTATTAAACAAGTTGCAAAAAATGTGCTTAGAGAATCAAAAGAAAAAGTTTTTATAAATAAAAATAGTTGGTGGTGAATAATAATGTGCAAGAAAAGATGAAATATAAAAAATTATGTTATAAAAATTGGTTTAAATGTAAAAGTTTAGAGTACTGAAAAAAATATAAAACGGCCCTCAGAGAGTCTGAAAGCTAAATCTGTGACGCTAAAAATTCTGCTTTTAATGATTTTTATAATAGATTAGATACTAAGGAGGGTGAAAAATATATGTATAAACTAGCCAAACAAAGAGAAAAAAAAAGTAAAAAATTAACTCAAGTAAAGTGTATTAAAGATGAAAATAAAAAATTACTTTTCTTAGAAAAAGATATACAACATAGGTGGGTGAGTTACTTTGATAAACTTTTTAATGAAGTTTCTGAAAGTATGATCGAACTTAGTGGATCTTAATATCGTGAATAATGATAAAACGTTTCATTTTTACTGTCGCATTAGTAAAAAAGAAGTTGAGGAGGCTTTAAAGAAAAAGGGTGGAAAGTCTGTAGGACCTGATGATATCCCAATTGAAGTGTGAAAATATCTGGGAGATTTGGGTTCTTGGCTTACTAAACTCTTTAATATTATTTTAAAAACTAAAAAGGTGCCTGAGGAGTGGAGGAAGAGTATTTTGGTCCCCATTTTTAAGAATAAAGGGGATGCACAAGAGTGTACAAATTATAGAGGAATTAAGTT